>PVJO010012390.1:0-55656 GCA_004026905.1 Hystrix cristata
ATTCTCTGTTCTTATATACAAGACATGGACCTGGGCGGTGAGGCTGCTATACTCAAAATAGCCCGGCAAACAGAATTTAAACCTCAAAAAAAGCACACACATGTATCAGGCTCCTTTCTCCTCTCCAAGACTCTCTCGCCTCAGTCACTAGGGCTGGTCAGTCTGCTGCTCACAGCTATTCTTATCCCCGATCTCCAGCAGAGACCCTCCTTTCCAAAACCACCCAAGCTAGCCCTGGATGGCTTCCTGGTCTGCTCAGAACTGTTCTTGTAACCTAACCAGTCACGGTCCTTTCTCAATCAGCGCTGTCTCTTTCTTTCATTGCTGGGACACTAAGGGGAAGAGAGTCTTGGCCTTCCCGAGACTATCCACTCTGTACCCTCACTGCCCACAACCAAGTTTCCTTAGTTACAGCACCGAAAGAAACACGTACCCACTGACAACTCTTTAATGTAGGAAACTAAGGCAACCATTGAATAAGTGTTGACAAATGTGCCAAATCCCTCCGCCTTATGTCCAGAGTCAAATATCTACACCTTCCTATCAGGCTCTGAAGTCAGGCTGCTTGTTCAAACCTCACTTCTCAATTTGCTAACTGTGATCTTGGCCAAATTATTAACATCTCCATGCCTCAGTTTTCTCTCCTGTAAAATGACAACAATGACAGTACCTACCACATGAAATTGTTTAAAGGACTAAAATGAGATGATACATGTATAGTCCTTAGAAAAGTTCCTGGCACATCCAAGAAATCCAAGAAGCTAGCTAGTGTTGGTACTGTTATTACTATTACTATTATTATTATTATTTGAGGAGAGGCATGAATCCACTCAGAAGCTGCCACGGTGGACATGGATGCAATCAGAACTAGGAAAGGCCTGAAACTCGTGATCAGAATCCCACACATCTACACTCTATAGTTTGCAGAATATTTTCATCTCCATCATCCTACTAGGTTCTCCACTGTACCGTTGAGGTAGAGGGTAAAGACTGTCATCCCATCTACAGGCAAGGAAACAGGGCTCCTCAGGTCACGTGCTGGCTTGGTCCAGGTCACCTTGGGATTTACTCTGAGACTCAGTGAGACTCGCCCCAGTGACCCTAGCTCTGAGTCTGTCTGCACCACGTGGCAAGGAGTAAATCTTCCTGCATGTCTGGGTCTGGGTGGGCTCTACTCTCCCAGAGTGACCTAAGCAGATGGCACCCACACAGTGGCTGCCTCTTTCTTCTGAGCTGATGATGTGTCTCTCTCTGCTGCTGCTTCAGCAAACATTACTGAGCATGGCTCTAAATCCCTGAGACCTGTCAGACTTCGATTCCCAGAAGGTCAAAGAGATGGATTAAAAGCCATGGCTGTGCTGAAGCATCCATCCCACACCTGCCACGCAGTGATGCGCTAAACCCTTGCAGGGAACGTAAGTGCTGAAGTTCAGACCTGGGATGTTCTTGCTGAAGATGATTTCTCTTGGGGCTTTTTAAAGCAAAGTGTGCCAGTTAATAGAATCAGATTGCCATTCCTTGAAGTGATGCCAGCAAGAAAGGGGTTCTGTTTACTGCATCAACAGAAGCATTTTAACTTTCAAAGCTCCTTCACAGCTATTTTCTTTTTTTAAAGTTTATTGCTTTCAAATTCTTTGGGAAACAGGTTTCTACAGCTGATTTCCACACACCCCCACCCACCACCCACCCCAATTAGGCCAGTAATACAATTACACTTTTATCTTGGTAAATCTAGGTTTATAAGATCCTTATAGAAAAATCTAGTAATGATAGATAAGAAAGATAGATAAGAAAGGAGATCCTTTGTAATCCTTAATTGGGATACATCAGTTTGACTTGAATAAGAACCACCTAGCTGCTAGTAAGATCTGTGGATGACAGACATGCAGGTCAGCAAGTGGTCTTCCTTCTGAGGAAGACCTACCCCAGATATGGCAGGTATCAACCAATATGCTTGTAGCTTGTTCAAAATAGAAAGGGAAAGAAGGAAGTGTTTTCCTTTTTTCAGAGGAACTCCAGTCTTGGCCATTGCCTTTGGACATTGGTCTTCAGTTCTTCAGCCTTCCAGTACAGTCTCTTTAGCTTTACGATACAGATTCACACTGGCGACTCTGCAGTGAACTTCTAGGCCTTCAACATTTGGCCATCACTGGATATTCCAGTTCTCCACAGTGCAGACAGCCATTCTGGATCCTTCCATCTCTGATCTACCCATTGAGATTCCTCTAATTCTGATCCTGTAAGCCTACCTCATAAATCCCTTGTATAATCACACATATATTTTATGTTGAATCTGTTTCTCTAGAGAACCTTAACTAATACACCCCTCTTCCCTCATCTCCTACCACAGATATGTCCTACCACATGGAGAAAAAATTCAGATGGCAGTGGACTTCATTTTCAGGCTTTATTCATAGAAACCTTTGGTTTGCTTGTTTTAAAGGCCCATGTGTACATTGCATGTCTAACTTCATACTTATTTTTCACTTTCATAGAAAAAATTTTTTCCTTATTGGAAAAGACTGCATTCACATTCCACTAGGATATGGCATTCCAATTTAATTAACCATCCCCTGACTGTTATAGCACAAGATGTGCATAAATTTTCAGCACTATGAATAATGGTCTCATCTTCTAATTTTGTCACCACAGCTACCATGCACCAAGTAGGACAGTCAGAGTGATCTTCTCTTCTGGACTACAGCAACACACACACACACACACACACACACACACACACACACACACGCACACACCCACACAGTCCCTTTTTTTGGACGAATATTATCTGTATCAAGAAAAGTAAATCAATGATATTTGAGGGTTTCTCCTTTCTTCCTCCCCTGGTATCTGTATGTTGGGATCAGTAGTAGTAAGTTTAAACTCACAGAAAACACAATTAACCACCAATAATCTACCTTTGAAACTGGGACAATCCTATTAGCAAAAATTTCCAAGCCAGGTGTGGGGCTGCATGCCTGTAATCCTCTGGGAGACTGAGGCAGGATGATTACAAGTTTGACCCTAGCCCTGGGCAACTTAGTGATCTAGTGAGACTCTGTCTCAAACATAAAAAGGGCTTAGGATCCCTGGTGCTGAAACAAACAAACACCTTTACAAAGCTTCACACTAATTTGTATTATTTTATGCTAATGGCTCAAAAGGGAGTTGCATCCTTTCAAATCCATTAGGCAAGAGAGACTTTGGGGAGATGGGAGATTCTGTACCTAAAGAAAAGCAGTTATAGAGGCTCGGAGAGTTGGGCAAAAAGATGAAATACACTGCCATGTTTCACAATGCTTTGCAGAGGTTTGAATATAAAGCTCTTCTAAGTTATACTCCCGTAATTAAAATGTTATTGTTCTCATAACTTTAACTCTATTATTTTCCCTTTCTATTTAGTTTTATAGCCAGTCAGCTCCCTTATTGCACAATCATCTTAGTCATTCATTCCGTGACTATTTATTGAATGCTTTCTCTGATAGTCGCTCCATCCCAAAGACCAACAAGTTGTAACGCTCACCATCAGAGGGACCAAGTGCTAGCATTTGGGGCAGGATCTGGAGTCAGAACAGCTGGGTCCCTGGCCTCACTGCCTCATCCCAGCTACATAAACTGCTCCTGTTTGTTCCTTTCAATGATGTGGGTAATAATGTCTCTCTCACAAGGCTGTTTTGAAGCTTTAAAATTTTTAAATTTTTATTAGTACATTTTTTAATATACAGCAATTACATTCAGCTTGGGAGTTTGATACATATACATGTTGCATCTTGATAATTTTTACTCTCCCATTCTTCCTGCCTTTCCCTTTCCCTCCTTCCCCAGATCCTCTTCCCATCTTTACTGAGACTACCTCCCTGTTTCTTAACATGGTTCTTTATTTTGCTCTTTAAGTTGTTTATATTTTTGGTGTCTCATATTAGAGATACCATGTAATATTTAATTTTTTGTGAATGACTTATTTCACTTAGCATTGTGGTCTCAAGATCCATCCATTTTACTACTAACGACTCAAATTTATCCTTCTTCATGGCTGAGTAGTACTGCATTGTGCACATATACCACATTTTCTTTATTCTTTCATCTGTTGATGGACATATAGGCCACTTCTGTGATTTAGCTATTGTGACCTGTGCTGCTATAAACATAGGTATGCGTCTATTAAATGTATTCATGTAGTAGGATGACTTTAACTCTTCTGGGAAGATAACCAGGAGAGGTATAGTTGGGTCAAATGGAATGTCTCATTTTGATTTTTTGAGAAATCTCCATAGTGATTTTCAAAACGGTTGTACTAGTTTACATGCTTATTAATAAGGTTTCCTTTTCCCCTACAATCTCACAAGCATTTGTTGTTGTTTGAGCACTTGATAATGGCCATTCTTACTGAAGCAAGGTGGAAACTTGGGTTGTTTTGATTTGCATTTCTCTAATGGCAAAGATGCTGAACATTTTTTATGCATTTATTAGCCATTTGTATTTATTCCTCTGTGAGGTGGCCACAGTTGTGTTTTGAAACTTAAAGGTATACATCCAGATAGATAATTTGGAACATATCACAGTACATGATCAACAGTCAAGAAACATCAGTTATGCCATCCAGACACACAGAATCTAATTAGGAGGTCTTGGAGTTGTACCTCATACTCCCACTTTTGCGGTAATGTTTTTTCTGTCTTTCCTGGAATTGTTTCCATTTCTTACAATGAGCTCCTTTCTCCAACAGTAATCCCACTGCTGGTGCCTGGGTCACCCATCTGGCTTTCCTAGCATCAAGACTCACTGTGCTTCTGCATTAGATTTTCCCCTTAAAGTCAGCTTGTTTCCAAGTGAGGATGTGGTTTGGGAGATTACTTACCCAGCAAGGTTGCCAAATGAACACTTTCCCATCAAGGTTCCTCACAAATCTAACTGCAGCCATAACTTAAGATGCAAGAGGAGAGAACAGCAACAGGGTAATATATATATTTTTTAATTCAAAGAATTCTTAATATTCCCCCAAATACAGTTGAGATACTAAAAGTTAAATTAATAGCCTGGAGGAAATTTAATAGCCTGAAATGGTTCCTTTTTAAAATAGAAAATTTTTCAAAGGAATTTATTATGAATATTTAAAAATTAGAAACACAAAGAACCTCATCTCTCCAAAAAGAAGAATTAATAAAAATAAGATCTAGGAGCTGGGGATTTAGCTCAGTGATTAGAGTGCTTGCCTTGCAAGCACAAGGGCCTGAGTTCGATCCCCGGCACCACAAAAAAAAAAAAAAAAAAAAAAAAAAAAAGATCTATACCTAATGCAGTATACTACAAAGAATACTTGAAAGGATAAACTCAAAAGTTACTATTTTAGTCTTTTGGAAGAAAAATAAAAAGAGTAAGATAGGTAAATCTTCAATAAACCTGATATGGAAAAAGTAATGAGAGCAAAAGTATAAAAATGTAGGACTTACAAGGATAAAGAAGGAACTTAAATAATTATTTCATATGCAACTCTATGGCAAAATGTCTGAAAAACTAAAGGAAATTAATAATGTTGATAAAAAAATTAATCCAGAGATGAAGAACTTGAAGAGACAAATTGAACAATAAAGAGGAACCACTATTGAAAAAGGTACCAGAACCAGTTATGTTTAGTTGAGTTCTAATTTTTGAAAAATAGGCAATTCCAATGCTATTACACTAATTCAGGCCTTTGAAATATCTGGAAATGTCCTCTATTCATTTTATAAAACCAATACTGTTTAAAACCAAAATTCAATAGAGATTTGTTTTAAAAAATTTAAAATTATCAAAATGCGTAAGTGAATATGGGTCAGCGAAACAAAAATGTAGAGTTGGGGTACAGAAGATTGTAATAAAAAGGGAAACATATACATACTCTAGGATTCTACTTCTGCAATTATCTAAAAATTATGTGAACTAGAAATCGCTTAATAATATATAACTTATCAAGCAAATAATAAAATGTTTATAAAGTTCATGACAACCAACATAGGCACACACATGGGCATATTCACAAACACACATACATACAGGAAGATAATGTAAAATTTTTCACTGCATTCAAGGACCAGATAGTATGCTCCTAGACCAAATCCTGCACTCCTAATGTTTTTCTGAAGGTTATCATGTCTAACTCCAGCTTTGCACCATTTACATTATTAGAGAATAAGCAAAGAACTTCTCATTCATTTTGTATCTCAGAGTATTTTGTTATATTGAAAAGGAAGCATCCTTTTCTATCAGGGACATCCAGACAACCTGGTATTCTCTAAGACTGACAATAAGCAAAGGTAACCATGTCCAAACATCTGTTCTAATAAAGAGATTTGCAGGGAAAAGAGGATTCTCCATTCAATTCCATTTAAGAAATCTCTTTGGGGAGATTCACAGTGCACATAAGCACACTATAGGCTCAGAAAAGTCGTGTGGTAAACAAAAGCTCTATTTGACCCAGAAAATCCCCATAGGAGTTGACTGTGGAACTCTTTGATCTGTTTTCTCTTCTATGTATGATACCAGTTAACATCGCAAGGAACCACCACTCTGAAGAATACCTCAAGAGAATCCCAGCTTAGATCATTTCAGAGGCAAAGTCACTGCCCTTCAGCAATACCAGGCATTGAGGGAAGAAAAAAAGAAAGAATTGATGGGTGGACTGAATGCATGGTGGGATCAGAAAACATGCTCTTTCCCATTCTGTAGCTAACAAATTCTTCTACTGTCTGCTTATTTCACAGCATATTCTATCTGGCTTATCCAGGACCTATTAAAGCACCGACCCAGCATAAAGATGAGCACTAAAGAAACTGTAAGCACTGTAACAAATGTAAAGGACCAGCACTATTATGTTGACTGGCTCTGTGCTTCTTGGGCCACTAATATAATTTAGGTAAGATAATACCATCAATATTTCATTGTTTTCCCCTTCTGGCTGGAGACACACAAGAAAAAATGGTCCATACACAAGAAAAAGGCTGTGTACTGTTAACATGGATATCGATGTTGTTCTTACAGTTAGACACTAAAAGCCTGAAAGTATCTATTTTGGGCCAAAGAAACAATATCTTTTGCTAATATTAATAACAAATATTTTAAAAAATAAATATTAATTCTTAATTTCATATTCATCAATGACTGATTAGGCCTAAGTTTTACTATAGAAGCCTAACTCTGTGACTATGAATAACACTATTTCAGGATGTGTTAATTCAGATTCTTATGAAAAGAAATTATAGCTCAACTTTATTAAGACATAATGAGGAAGATGGCAGAGCAGTGAACAGCAGAGAAACAGGCTCTCTGAGATTTGTTGTCCAGATGCTGGATATAGCAATGTGAGGAAAAAAAGAAGGAGGGAAGAGGGTTCCCAGGATCCAGCAAAGATCTGAAGTGAGAATTGAAGGCCATATGAAGAGCCAAAAAAGAGTCCTCAGCGCAGAAAGAGGTGGCAGACGGCGCTTTCTCCCAGAGCCCCGGCTCATGGTGTGGGAGAGGCAGCCTAAGCCTGCAGGCACACGGTGACTACTGGCGATCCTAGAGGCCTCCATGGAAAGACACACCAGTGGAATGGAATGGTGGACACAGAGGACTGCAGTGGCTGGTGAGTTATTTGAGTTCAGATGCCCCCAGGAGAGGGTGAGTGGCCAGCTGCTATCTTGGAAGAGGGGCCTAACAAGCTCAGATCTCAGAGAAGCTGCAGATGGCTCTCTGTGTCAGGGCAAGGCAGAGCGGAGTTTAAAATCAAGTCAGCAGGAGGTCAAGGAGCCAAGTTCAAGCCAGCAGGGAGCAGAGTCCAAGCCAGCGGGAGACACACAGTGTGTCCCTAGCTGAACAAATCGGGTTCCAACCTCACAGCCAGAGAACAGACTGAACTCTGGTGGAACTGGTAGTGAACTCTTGCTGGGATTCCCCACTACTCCATCGTAAATCTACTGCTGGAATTAATCAACATGGACCTGGACCTACCTACTCTGCCTACGAGTGACAGCAGAGACACACTCAGAAGCAGGCGTTTTTCCTTTTTTGTTGTTGTTGTTTTTTCTGTTGTTGTTGTGCTGTTTTTGTCTTGTTTTGTTTTGTTTGCTTTTTTTTCCCTCTTCCTTCTTTTCTTGTTTTTAGATGAGTGTGGAACTTGTTTCTAGCTTTTTGGTATTACTGTCTTGTTTTTATTTCTTCTTTCTCTTTTTCCCTCCTCTCTTCTTTACCAGTTTCACAAAGTATGCATAATCTTCCCCTGTCCTCCAGGGGAAAGATTGCTTCTCATCTCTTCCTCTTCTTCCTTTTCTTTCATTATTTTTTCCTTCTTCAATTATTTTTTCCTTTGCTTCCTTTCCATTGCTTCTCATCTCTTCCTCTTCTTCCATTTCTTTATTTTTTCCTCCTAATTCCTTTCAAATTTTCTTCCCTCGGGGTAAAATTGCCATATTGAGGCCATACTTACTGAATACAAGCTTTCAGTTTATTTTAGATACAGTTAAATAACCACAAATCTAGTTCATATGGTTAAAGATGGCAAGTTAATAGATACCACTGTGGTCGTTTTCTAGGATGTTTGTGATGGTATTGTTATTACTGATTGTACTTCTTTAGCCAAGGTGACAGAATTGTTCTAATCAGCTGTTCTTCCTTGTATGCCAAGACTGAGATTGCCCTGAGGGTCATAAACAACACTATAGGCCAGGGCCAAAGAACCAAGGGCTAGCCAAATAGCAACTTCTCCGCCCCAATATATTGAAGAGCTAGCATTTTGCAACAGACTCAAAACCCAAAAACTAGCTACACCTGGAAGGCATCACTGAGAAGTAGTCAATTTCAAAGGGTTCTCGATACTAGCAATAAAGCTATCTGCCATAAGCAATTTACAAGCATCAACCCAGGAATTAACTTACAAAAAAAAAAAAAAAAGAAAGAAAGAAAAGAAGAAAGAAAAGAAAAGAAGACACGTAAGCAAGATGCCACCCCAGGCTTCCAGCTCATCAAAGGCAAACCCAGGGGCAATGAGGTGGAAGAATCTGAAAGCCACCCACTCTTGGACTCTTGATAGTGGTAACAACGGAAGTAACAAAGCAGATGAATGAGGCTCTAGAAAAAAATCAAATCAAAATTAATCTTACATAACTACAGAGATGATGACCAGAATGAAAGACATGATTAGTGACTCTAGAGCAGATATAGATTAAAAACAATATAGAGGAGTTTAGGAAAATGATGGAAACTATTAAGACTGATAATGATTAAACTGATTGCCTCTAAGATAAAAAGAAAAAAAATTTAAGTAAATAATTTCAAGGCCTTTGGAAGCATCCAAATTCAAAAAGATAGCCAATGGGTTCATGAAATTTTTCATTTAGTTTATTTCTTGGGAATGGTTATACACATGGTCATATCAAAATAGATTTTTAAATTCTATAACTCAGACATTTCACTAACTGGGGCTACGTTTTCTCTCTTAGTACAAACAAGAAAGGTCTACCTAGATTAAAGTTAGATTTACTCCATCAATCAAAGTTCTATTTCTATCTCCCAATGCTTCAGCTTACCTCATAATATCCAAAATCATTAGACATGACTGGATTAGATGCTCCAATCCATATTGGCATGGATTTTATCCCTTCAGTCTCTTCCAGAGAACCTGTGACTAACAACTGAGTCTCAACATGTCCAGCTGAAACTATGGGTGCCCACAGAGAAGCAGCCTGGATGCCACTGGTTTCCCTACGTGACTTAACCAGCATGGATACTATTCTTCGCTAGGAAAAACCTAGAACAGACTGCACACCATTTGGTGAACTCTGGGAAAAGATGCCATGTGAGTCTGCCTAATTGCCATGTACTGGAAAGACAAGAATCCAGCCAAAATGTTCTACCATACTATACACTTTCTACACTCATTGGTTAACCTGTTGAGCACCTACCACATGCCAAACACTGATTACTTCCTACAGTCCAGCATTTCTCTAAGTGTTTAAAAATGTGAACATATGTAAGCCTCATAACAAAGCTATCAGGAAGGTGTTAATTCTTATTCTCACTTTACAGTTGCAGATACAGGCATAGAAAAGTTAAAAATCTTACCTAAAGTCACACAGCCTGCTGGTGGTGGGGCTGGCTATGATTTCAACCCAGTCTGGTTCTAGAGTCCACATTCTTAACCATAATTGTATCCTGCCTTGCTAATAACAGGAGAGTCTCTACCTCAAAGTGTTTAACATTCTTTAAGCAACCTGAAAAGTCTCCACCTTTTAAAGATGCTTTTTAAAAACAAATTGCTTAGCACAAGGTTTCAAGGATGTTTGTCCAAATTCCAATCCTGATACAGACTTTTCACCCAACCAAGATAAAACAAGAAAAATAATTATAATAGTGGAAGAACTGCACACATGTGTTCACCAACTGCCTTTTTGGGGTATAATGAATAATCTTCCATATTAAGTGTCAAAAGTTCCTTTCTTTCTAAATGACAGCATTGCGTGTAACTATTGTTTTGTTTATGCTCTTATTTGATAAAAGTTTGCAAATTGAAACTGGGTTTCCAATTTTTTTTCCATTTTACTGGTCCATGAACTCTCTGAGTCTGAAAAATCAATGATTTCCCTTTTCTGAAGAAGACATTATGTAAGTGAAAGTGGCGCTACAGAAAGACAAGCACCGCCTAACCTCACCTATACAGGGAAATAGTCAAATGGTCAAACACATAAAAGCAGAGAGGAGAATGATGGGTACCAGGGGCAGGGAAAGAGCAGAGAAATGAGGAGGCTTTGGTTCAAGGATACAAGGTTTCTGTTATACAAAACAGAATCTGGACATCTGCTGTACAACAATAGCCCCATGATTAATAGTACCGTATTTATGCTTAAAAATTCACTAAGAGGGTTGATTAAGTGTTCTTACCACAAAAGGAAAAACAGAGGTAGTGGGAAGAAACTTTTGAAGATGATAACAAGTTTAGGACACTGATGGTGATGATGGTTTGATGGGTCGCAGATGTGTGCAGCTTTCCAAACACATCCAGTTGTGTATGTTAAATATCTGCAGTGTTTTGTAAGTCAGTCATATCTGAATAAAGTGCCTTTAAAGAAGATGATGATCTGACATTTCCTTTGATAAATAAGGACCACTGAGAAAGGTATTGGGGTGGAGAAAGCTAACAGGAAAAGGGTAGAGGGCCTGGCATCAGGACAGCAGTCTAGAACACTCTGGCTGAAGTGTTGGGAGGGACACACTGGCTGACCCAGGGCAAACAGTATACATGAAGACTTTTTAAGGTATATGACATTCTCTCTCCTCCTCTGAGGGTCCCTAGAAGAAAAAATAGCTCCCCTGAGGCCAGGATTTTATGCATTTTAGGATTTTCCACACCTCTTGTTCCGGTATCTTTAAAAAACACACAGCTTCTTCAACCTCCAAACAGACTATTACCTTCAAGATAAATAACCTACAATTCTACCTTTCACCCTGGAGAATTGTTAACTATTATTTTCACAGCAAATAATTGCTAGGACCATTTCCTGGTGAAATAGTGGAATGTTTTGTTGACTTACAAAATACTAAGGGAAATTGAATGTTTCTTGTGGCACATGGGTTGGGTTGTTAATTACATGTACTTGAGACTGGAATCTTGGATTTCTTTCGAAAGTGAAAATAATTAATGGCAAACGTATGTCGCTATAGCATATAAAAATCAACATTTCTGTCAGAGAGCTGTCTTTAAAATCTACAGCAGTACTTCAGTTCATAAACTTAATTCGTTTCCCCAGTCTGGAAAAGATGGTCACATTCATGTTCTTGGGGGAAAGATGGTGGCAGTTGTGTCCATCACCCAATGCAGAGTTTGAAAACAATAACAAAATTTTGCCAAATGCTTCTGTTTGCAAACCAAACTGTTTGCAAATAAAAGCATTCATGAGCTGAAGTACCACTTTCAAAAAATGTATTTAAATAATGAATGATTTAACCTTAAATTTATTTAGGTAGGATGAACCTGTTGGCTAAATTGTTTGCATGGTAGTTATATAGGTCTTCTTTAGAGTTTGAAAATTTAATTAGTCACTTTTCATGTCAACCTACATCACAATTCTGATTTTTAAAACACCAGTCTACTGAAGAATGGAGTCTCCAAGAGAAAGTGCACACATGCGAAAATAAGTCATTTAAACCAATATCAAAAGATTTACTGGGGGAAAATTAAATGTAAAAATGAAGGTAAAGATTACTGTATAGCTTTAACTGCAACTTTAGGGCATTTTAATAGTGCTGAACAATGAATACGACTTTCTGATATCAAAGTAAGTAGAAATTAAAAGAGTAATTTTATTCTGTGAATCTGAAACTTAGAGAATGTCACAGATCCTGGGCTCCCAGCCACTACACACAGGACAAAGCCAAAGACACTTTTGCTTGAAAAGCAATTAACAGAACAAATTAACACAAAGTTGTCTCCAATAAGTAGTCAATTCTGCAGCGATTTTATCTCCCTCGATGAACTGAAAGATAAAGTTAACCTATAGTGCATGATCGTGGGGGACAGGTGACAGCAAACACATCACACAAGAGCCAGGAGATCTGGACTGTGTGACCATGGGCCCCCACCTGTGTCCTTTTAAATTGCTTTGCCTCTCTGAGTCTCGGAATCTTCATCTACAGCATAAGAGGATAAAACTGAGTTATCTGTAAAGGCCTGATAATTACAGCATGATTTAAACCAAGATACACATATTTTGATGCTAGGAATTGAACCCAGGGCCTTGTGCATGCCAAGCATACACTCTATCACTGAGCCCCAATAAATCATTTTCAAAGTAGTTTTATCACCTACACATAGATGAATCTTGCCCAACAAAAAATTTTGCTGTAACTTTTAAGTCCTTAATCTCTGGGTTCTCTTCTCCCATTCTTCTGTTCTCTTGCAACACACCTGATGAAGAACCCAGCTTTTTTACCTGTAGGCTTTCCCACAGCCTGGACTGTGCTAGTACACACTCATGGCGTAGTCCATCATGCCGCTCTGTCCTTTAGCTCCTGCACATGGGCCACTGGTTCCAGAGAAAGAAGCATTTATACCCTCACTTTTATAAACTTATAACATTTTAAAGTGGAAGTAAATAAAAACAAGCATTTATGTTCAGATTGTATGAGTCATATCCCTATTCATCTTCATCTGCCTAGGACACTACCCCTTTCTAAGGGGGAATAAGGTCTAAGAGACACTTTCTCTACCTATGCCAAGGGTTCTTCTTCCTAGGAAGCCAGCTCTGGGCCCTTATGCATTAGAGATACAGGTTTTATCCCAAGTCTGGTCTTTGCAAGTTTCTCTTCTGGTTGTATGGCCTCCTTTCCTCTCAGACCTATAGCTCCTTTACCTACCAAATTGTCATGTATGGAGACCCTGCCGCATGGAAGCTGCCATCTCTAATGCTCCATGAGGCAGCCCCTCAGGTGAAATAGCAGAAATACGCTGTCTTAAATCTAACCCCATCTCTCCTGGGGAAATGAACTCCAGAAGGTGACTTTAAAACCTGTGTCTAGTGGTTGGGGATTTAGCTCAAGTGGTACAGCGCTTGCCTAGCAAGCACAAGGCCCTGAGTTCAAACCCCAGCACCCCTCGCCTCCAAAATAAAATCTGTGTCTAGCAGGAAAGGCAGAAGGGGAGAGACGTTCCCTAGCATTGTCATCGAGGAAACAATTCTGCCACTAGCCATTACAGCTGCATCATCTGCAAGAATGAGTGAGCAGATGTTCCAAAGCTGTGTCATTTGTAAATATAGATGAGAAACATGAATTGAAGATGTGACTTCACTAAATATCGGATTTGAGAGTAGCAGCAATTAGGCACATTGAATATAATTTAAGCTGAGAATGCAAGGATCTTTCTTTAGTCTAAATATAACTGCAGAAAACACATATTCTCTCTCTTTCAGGGATTGAACCCGAGGTCTTTTTCACTGAGCTACATCCACAACTCTGTTTTTATTTTTTATTTTGATATAGGGTCTCAAAGTCACTAATCTGCCCAGACTGGGCTTGAAATTTTGATCCTCTTACTTCAGCCTCTCAGATTGCTGGGATTACAGGTGTGCACCACCACATCTGGCAGAGAACATATTTTCAAATAGTAAAATAACTCTCCTCTTGTCTGCCACCACATGGTAACAACATGAGCCAGTCTACTTGCAGGGAGCTTGAATATGGCTGATTCCACACCTTCATTTTAAAAAACTGTCAATTTTTTGGCCACAGGACAAATTAAAAGCTGGATTGGACACATGTCAGGAAGTAAGCAAGGTTTAAAAAACATTTATTTTTAAGAAGAATTTTGGGGGAATAATCAAGAAGCAAAGGGCAGAAGAGACCATTTGTTTTCCTTCACAATTTCAGGGAATTAGGAATAATAGCTTTACATATCACTTCCATGTAAGGAGGGTAAGAAGAAGAAAGATGGGTAAATATGTAGTCTCAATTTCTTGCTCAGAGATAGCTGACTGGTTACATCTGAAGGGCCATCTCCAGCTGATTAGTAGTGACTGCCTGAGTTGTTGTAAAGGATCCTAAGCACAGTTCCAAATCAACAAGAGGGGTACTGGGACTGATTAGCAGTGTCTGACATGGGTGCCACAGTTGCAGAATAGCAGTATGAGTGGATAGCTATTTAGCATTCCTGGACAAGGTGATCTCTAAGGTTTCTTCCAGCATCTCATCCAGCTCCACTCACTTTCAGAAGATGAAACCAGGGCCAAGAGTGGTTCTGTGATTTGTCCAAGGTCTAGCACTAGAAATAGTAGCTGGCTTTGGATTTCCTATGAGGATGTTCTTTCAACCATGGTAACAGATGCATCATGTTACTTTTCTAAAGCATCAACTGAGAAATACAGGACATAAATGAACTAAAGAGAAACAAAGGAAGGACATTAAAGAATGATTGAAGGGCCACATGAAAAAAAGGAAAATATCAGAAAACTGGCAGAAATGGTCCAGGAAACAGACTTGCATTCCAGTCTGCAGTTGCTACGCAAATAATGTTTCCACATCTGGTGAATCAAAAATGGGGGCAACGGCCCTACTGCCACTTCCCATCCTTAAGTATCTATTCTCACAGTTTGAGCCGAGCAGACTGTTGGTCATGTAACTGGTTTGAATCTGAAATATCCCCCCAAAGTCTCACATGTTTGGAAGATGGTTGGATCACGGGAGTGCTGTATTCATCAGTGGACTCATCTACTGGCGAGTTCAGTGCTAAATGTGCCATTGGGAGTGGGGCCTGGTCAGAAGAGGCAGGTCACTGGAGGCGTGACCTGGAAGAGTATATCTCCTTCCCCAGCTCTTTCCCTGTCTCTGCTTCCTGGCTGCCATGACATTTGCAGCCTTTCCTCCACTCTGCCCCTCTGTCATCCTGTTTCTGCTCTGCAGCCAGTTATCCATGGACTAAGACCTCTGAAACTGTTAGCCAAAATAAACCTCTCGTCCTTTCGGTTGGGGGTGTCAGGTATTGTGCCTCAATGATGAGGAAGTGACTAAGACATCCAAGAATTTGAAACTGGGACCAGAAGGCATCTGTTATTTAATATTGGGCTGCTTGACTTGGGAATTAATATAAAACAAGAAACCGCATTTGTCCCCACATACATGGCAAAATGGGGATTGCTGGTTTGAAGAAGAGAGAGAGAAGAAAACAGATGCAAGGAGCTATAGGGCCAAGTGACCATGTGACCTTAAAAGGAGACTTACAGAGATTACCTGCTCTGCATCTACATTTTTGGAGGAACTAGCTATACTCTAAACCTCTGGGTTCCTTGAGATACCCTAGTGTGGTTTCCAAAATACAAGCCTTTATGGTTCAACCATCCAGGTGGGATAAGTTCCCTGCATGCAAAATTGACCCCCTGGTTAAGTGAACTGAAGCCAGTTGGTTTCCATTTTATATGAACACAGGGCTACTGCTGTGGGGATGGGGAGATGAGAAACTGCGACCTATCAAGGGATTTAATGTTCTCAGAAAATCCAAATTAATACGTGAAACTTTTCAATAAAATACTGCCTTTTATGAAGCAAGTAAGTACTATGGCAATAGATCAAATTAAACAAGAGATTGGGTACTTAAAATCTATTTCAATGATTAGGTTCATAAACAAACACAAAACAGGTTTATATTACAACCATGCATTTCATGCTCAGCAACCCTGGAGTGTGGGCTGCAAAATCCTGAAAATGGGGCATCCATTGCTTTTCACAAGTTAGTAAAAATTCCAGATGGTAAAGCATTTAAAGTAGACTGTAGGGGAAAAAAATCAGTGTCTGTCTCCTGAGCATGATTCTCAGGCTGCAAAATTTGCTGGTTGGCACATAAAGAGTTCATAAAACTGTGATTAAATAAAGACACCAGGAAGTGCTCAGGCAAAGCCTATTGAGAGACTGCTCTATGGCCTTCTTGTCTGAAAGCAAAATGATATGAAACTCTTTGAAAATACAAAGCACTTCTGTGGGGCTTAGATTTTCAATAAAGACTCCCAAATTTGGTACAAAAACTAAGAACACTGAGGGGAAATCCTGTTGATATGTCACCAAGACCAGCACTGGTCAGTGCCGACCTGTAAAAAGTATATGGTTTGTCAAGGCTGTGTGTGGCTTCCATCACAAATTCCGGGTAACCTTCAAATTCAGATGAAAGTTTTCATTGTTTGATTTTTTTTTTCAGTGATTCTGCATAAAATACTACTCTGGTTTTGTTGTTTATTCTCCCTCTAGTTTACTTCAAAACCAAGTTTCATGAGTAATTTCCAAAGAGACAGGACTCTGGTGCTTTTCTAGGTCGTCCATTGTAAGTAGATCAGATGTCTCAAAAGAGACATCAAGAATAGAGAGGTTGTGTGGCTCACACTGCAATGATACTCAACAAGTGAGATTCCCTCGTGAGTGGTACACACAGCTGTAACACCATCTTCCTTTGTCATTGACTTCTTTGGACACTGGCCTCTCCAGAGACCTTAGATTGGGATAGGAACAAAATAATCTAGGAATAATAAATACAGTAGTACCTCAGTTCACAAACTCAAATCTCTCCACAATTCTGGTTGCAAACCAAACTGGAAGAGAACCAAATCAAATTCCCCATAAGGTTAAATTTGATTCCGTTCTCGTCCAGCTTGGTTTGTGACCAGAATTGTGAGAGAATCAAGTTCCTGAACGAAGGTACTACTGTAGTCTGGATTTTAATTTTCATACAGTAGAGGACCTTGTATAAGACAAATGACCAATAAATAGTCATCATTCTGTCCACTGATGTTCAATAGTGTCTACAGAAGACATCATTTGGAGCATCTGACCACCACATAGCCCTGTCTTCTATAAATGCTCTCACAGCAATGAGATTGTCCCTAGGCCACACAGAACTTCAGGTGACTGTGTGCAGAACACTGAACTCCATTCTGCTTTCAAGTTGGTCTTCTGTATCATGGCCCCAGAGAAAGTCCTCAGATAAGAAATGGAAATGAGAGAATTTGGGAGGAGATGGAGTGGATGGGGGAAAGAAGGGAAGAGACAAACAAAACAGAAACAGAAATGGTTGACTGTATTAGTCTGTGTTTGTTACTCTAATGAAATGCCCGAGAGAGGCTAGTCATATAAAGAAAACAAGTTGAGCTCACAGTTCTAGAGGTCTCGGGGACTGGCACAAGCATCCATTTGGCTATAGTAAAGTCCTTGAGATAGGAGCCCAAGCAAGAGGGAGAGATCACATCAACAGCAAGCCAGAGAGAGTGATTCAGGGATTGGCCTTGCTCTTAAACAACTTGCTCTTGGGAGTGGTCGGGAGTTCCATGAGAACTACCTTAATCTCTTCCAAGGGCAGCACCCTCAATGAGATCTAACTACTTCCCACTGGGTTCCATCTCTTCTTCAAGGTCCACACCACTTCTTAACACTGCCACCTTGAGGAAGAGTTGGAAACTACACAGTACCATATCCAGTGAACAAGGTGGATGAGGACACACTGTAATATTTTTGTATTATGCCTCCAATAAACAAATCCTTGTGGGACACGCTCAAACCATGTCTAAGTCACAGCCCTGGCCCTAGATCTGATGGTCCTTCTCTCATTAAACCTAGGTCTACCTCTCTTGGGTTCCACGCAGTACCTCTGCAGCTTTCTCATAAGATCCTTGTCCTTAATTCGGCTAGTATGAGTGTTACTAGCTACCAAAGACTCCTTGCAGAGAACACCAGCCATCCAAACCCAACCTACAATTGTAAACCATCACCACTCATACTTCAGTGAGGAAAAATGTCCATTTCTCCACCACAAGACTATTCTCTGCCACAGGTTTTCTATTTAGTTGAAATACATTTGTTTTATTTTTGTTTTATCCTATGTTGGAGTATATCTGTGAACAGTTCAGTACAGTCACAAATACCTCATAACAAAAACTGTGCTTTGTCTTAAAGATGCTTGATGTGGATTTTATTAAAAATCTACAGGCCAAAAAGAAAATTTCCCAGCAGACACTTCTGACCAGTGTGGGTGCTGAGGTTCACTGTCCTCACGCTCCGCATCAGTGACACCACACAGCCCAGGGAGATCTGCAGAGGGGACGGGAGCCAATGTGACACCGACAAGGTTGCAGGCTCTCAAATTTCCCAACCTCCTGCAACTTTCTCTTAGCTTTCCTTTCTCTCTTCAGTATCATGGGTATGAACATGCGCTTGAGAATCCGACAGACACAGATAAAAATACCAGCTCTCCACTTTCTCACTGTGTGATATTGGCTAAGTCACTTTACCTCTCTCTGCACCTCAGTGTTCTCACCTATGAACTCCACTCATCATGGAGCTGATTTGAGAACAGAGAGATGTAACGCATAAAAAGTGTTCAGAATGTTGCCTGGTGCACGGTAACCTTTTTTTTTTTTAATTGACTACTGCACTGATTAATCATTATGGCTACTGTAGCAGCAGCAAAAGGTAAAGATTTTAAGAAAATGTCAGCTAAGTTCAAAAGTTTGATTGTTTATAAAAATAACAAACTTGCTCCTAATGTGTATTAAGTTGTTAAATACCTGACCACTCTGAGAAACATGTCAGAATATCTACATTTGTTATCTTGTCCATTTCAAAAACTACAAATCTGATCATCTTTTAATGAAAAATTCTCATGCATAATATAATCAGTGAAATAAATAATTTGACTACCAGAATTGTTCTTGACGACCTACAGGGCTAAAATGAGTATATTCAGAGGTAGGCATATACCAACAGTAGCACAGCATCAAGATTATCCAAGAAAAATAGGAAAGCAGTTCTAAAAAAGGCCTGGAGCAAATTTCTTCCTCAAAACAAGCTCTAGATACAAGGGGTGGTTGAGAAATATGCTGATGTTTAAATTTAAAAACAAACTTATTACAGTTAAAAAACACATTGCCACGCATGACAATATAACTGTGTTTGAAGCAAGGGGGAGGTATGCTGAGTATTTTGAGTGGGATTAACGGCAGTGTGTCTTTTACTGTAATAATTTTTAAAATTTAAATATCCACCCAGCATATCTTTCGATCACCTCTTGTTCATCAAATGTTTACGGCAATTTCTGTCAAATAAAAATATTATAGTGTGTCCTCATCCACCTTGTTCACTGGATATGGCACTAGGTAGTTTCAACTCTTCCCCAAAGTCAAAATGATCACAAAAGGTAAACATTTTAATCAATTCAGAACATCAAGGCAGCCATGACAGGACAACTAGAGACATACATGATAGAAGACTCCTGGAAGTGCTTCAGAAAATGGCAATCGACGATGGGATAAGTGCATCCAAAATGAAGGGGAATATTTTGAGGGAGATCATGGCAATGTTTCTTTTACTGTAATCATTTTTTAAATATTTACCATATTTTATCACACCTCATAAATTATTATTTTCAACCTAACAAGAGCTAACATTTATGTATAGAACTCATTATGTGCCAGAGTAGACTGAGCCTTTCACATGCATTACCTCATGCAAACCTCACAACAATGCCATAACGTAAGTACCTTTAGCACCCCCATTTACAGATGCAAAGCTGAGGCTCAGAAATGTGAAGTTGTTAACCAAAGCTACAGAAGGCAACACTTGCTATTTGAGCTTCTACAATCAAACTCCAGGGTCCAGGCCCTTGACATATGCCATCTATACAAGAAGATGTTGTCCATGATCTCTGAGAGCACCCCCGAGCCAGGATGTATTTGGGTCTTAGACTTTATAGCCATCCATCAGGGGTGTCAAGGTTTTGCACTTTGTGACATGGATGACCAGATAGCTCAAATTCACCTGGGCAGCCATGAATTTCAATGTTCTTCTCACAGCGTTCAGTAACAGTGTGTGGACAATTCCCTGATTCATAGTGGTCCTCCAATGGTCTCCCGCCAGTGGTTTCTAGAACTAGTGTCTTCTAGTTCTAGAAACATTAGTTCCTTCCTGAAAAGAAATTTATTTTGCTGAGCTCCAAGTATTTACAGATACTGGACATGTGTTATCTCATTAATCCTCCCTGTAACACCGTAAGATATTAGTGTCCCCATGTATCAGTCAGACTTCCGCTGCAAAGGAGCTTGAATAAGCAAGAAGGGGCTTACTAAGGATAACAAACGGCTTAAGGAATTCATCGGGAGGCTGAAGAAATATCATCTAGAGATGAAGCCTCAGAAACACATGGAAGATACTGCAGCAAGGAGCCACATGGCCATGTTTGCACTCGCTTGGAGAGACGGCAGCTGCAGAAGAGAAGCCTCTTTTTTGAGGAGTCGTGGAGACTCATCTGATTGGCGCTCCTAGCTCACATCCAGAACCCTTGCTGCACCAAGGTCACAGAAAAGTACTTTCTACTTTCTGAGGGCCAGGAAGGCACATTGGAAAGAGGAGAGAGGAAACAGAGTTTCCATAGTGGCTTGCATTGGTGGGGTTGGAACTGAGGCTGCATGACTCCTCAGTCTTTGCTCCTTCTATAGAAAAGTGGCACCACACTGCTTCAACTTGCTTGCCCTCCTGCCTGTCACTCTGTCCTGGTGGTTCTCAAAGCTTCCAGGACCTCATGAGTCAGGCCATCCAGGGCCCAGGCCATCTACACTTGAAGAGGAACAGCCAACAGCAGACCCCTGCACTGGAGTCATCTTGTTCATTATTATTCCCCATGAGCTCACAGCCTCATACCTGCACATTGTAGGTGATTTCCTAAGCATCCTAGCCTACTCTGCACTCACTCTACTCACCTCCCAGAAATCATCACCACATCTTTGCCCTTGAGGATGTCTGTGCTAGTTCTAGGAGCCCCCAAGCTTCTGATAAGCAACCCAGAAGCTTGAGTTCAGTCTTAACATCCCCCAAATCTGAGTAGCTCAGAGACAAACAGTCCCAGGCTCCTAGAAGCAAACCCTCTCTCGCTCTACACCAACCCAGCCAGTGTCCATGAGACACACAAACAAAGGCTCTTTTAATGTATTCTTGGCCTATCATGAACACCCTCGTGCCATAAGCTGTCAATTTCCAAACCCTTCCTCGAAATCCACTGTCATCAGACATTGTGTGTAGAATTCTTCCCTGTATAAATACAGCGCCAGCACAGTAATTACCGAAGCAGAAAAATGATTCCCCAAAGGTGTGAGGAGGAGAATACAGAACAGCCTGGTGGGGAGTCATTTCTACTTGCCTCCAGTTTCTGAGGACAATCAGAGTGACATTATTGAGGGCAGCCTGGGATGGCAGAGGTGGCTACACTCATTCCAAGCACAAATCACACTGTGTCCTGGCTATAAATTCCACCAGCAGCAGGTGTGCGTTTTAGAGGAAGAGCATCTGCAATTAAAAAAGTGACATTTTAATGGATTATGCAGATCAGCTAAGGTTCTAAATCATAAACCTCCTGCCTTAGATGGAGTCAAGAGCGCAGGCCAAGCAAGGAGAGACAGCATAAACACTGTGAACATTTTATGGCTCCTTCCGACCTTTTTATACTTCACTGTGAAACTGAACATTAACCTTTACTTTCACAGCAGCTCCTTTCTGCTGCTTACCAAAGGCAATAGTTCATCTTTGTGATAACAGGGGAGCTGGCTGGACTCTGTACTCCTCCAGCATCTGCTGGGGTCCCATTACCACTGGAAATAAAATCAGTTGCTTTTTATGGTAATGGAGTGAGGAATATGAATCAGCAAGAAGCAGGTACCAGGCTCACTGGAGGTTAAAACGCACAAATAGAAACCACAGTGGGGTCTAGAAGATGCTTTGGTATTTTCTATTTGCAAATGATGGAGGAGAGGTGTGGATTTTCCACCAAAACCTAAAGCTAAGGAGGTAAGAAAGAGGTCCTGTCATTAAAGATTGTGAGAAAGATACAAGTGCCAACAAATCATCATAAATACAATGCAGTGAGTACAGACAGTGCTAAGATAGCGACAGAAACTGAGTAGGTGGGAACTCTACAGTGGGTGTCAAGGTCACAGAGCAGAGGGCATAAGCCAATGGTCTCACTTCAGAAGTCAAGCCAAGTGCAGACCAGAAGATGAGCTCTCCCAAAGAGATGATACCGGCAGAATCAAAGAGCTGAAAGGAAACCATAGGCCCATATGTCCCAGTCTTCTAAAAAATACATCAAAGCCAGAGTTTAAATGACTTATCCAAGTGGAGAAAGGAACTGGGCAGGCATAAGACAGGAACCCAGGCTTTCACTTTCTTCCAACATCATGCTTTCTCTCTTCGTTGAAAGAATGAGTCTCAAAGGGATTTTCGAGAAAGTAGGAAATGTCTGTGGTGCACTATAGATGTACCTGCTTCTCATTCAACTGTGTGATGCGGTATGATGAATGAATAAAGGAAGAGCAGGCTAGATACAAGATGTGGTAGTGGGAGGGGCAAGAAATGTGAGCTATGTCTGGCCTATGGGAAAAGCACTTTGCCTAAAGGTCGGGTAGGCAGAAAAAGGACAGTGAACCCGAATAGACACTCAGACATAATTTCTCAACTCTGGTGTCCTGTGCATTGTACCAGTAGCCATTAACTTTCACCTTTCCTCTTTGATCTGTAAAGAGCAAAATGGAGCAATTTATTTCTCCTCCTCTCCCTGCCTCTGCTCCCTTTGAGGTTAGGTATCTAATAGGCAGAAAAATGAGAAGGGAAAGAAGCAGAAGTCAGCAACTGTGGCTCCTCACCCTGAAGTCACCATGCATGGATGGTAAAATTTTAGTAGCATCTTGTAGTGGATTACATGAACAGGCTTGTTTAATATCCAGCTCAACTCCATCTAGCATACAGAGATTGGAAAACCCCGAGGAACTGGCAGCAGAGGTTTTGCGTGTACACTGGGTTTCGTCAAGCTGATGCATTGCACAAGAGTTTGATTCAGAGCAAAGTCACACACAGAGGAAGGCAGGGTGCAGCACACCCATCTGTCTGCTGCGAGCTGTGGCTGCAGCTTCATGGCTATGCAGAGGTGGCAGCCCCCTTGGTAGCCCAGTTCTTCAAGATAGTTTTGAAAGTTATTCCTGAAAGTTTAGCTTAGATCCTTTCTTCAGCCCTCCTAATGATTAATCAAGCAAACTCAGTAATAATACTTACAGTAAGTCCCATTTCTGCATAAACTAGCTACACTGGGTTCAATCATCTACAGCTGAGCCCTAACAGACTCATTTATTAGTACAATAAAATTTTGTTTGTAATGAGCTCTGGTTTGTGATAACATCTGAAGAAAAGGACCTAACAGTTGAGTAGTTGTTCTGTTCAAGGTATTTTATACGTATAATGTGACTTGGGGCTCAAAAATACCTTGGAAGGAAAAGCTAAGTATTTCCGTTCCATAGATACAGACTTGGGCTACAGAGCTGATAAGCTCGTGCTAGAGGTCAGACAGAGAGCCAGAAACTGTCTACTCACACAGCTTGGTTGGCTATGTCGATGTGACTTTTTAGCGGACTTCACAGACAGTACTTTCCTATTCCACTGTCTTTACCAGTACAATTTTGCTCTTCCAGGAAACTCGTAGTGGGAAGCACAGTTATGTGTCACATAACAACATTCTAGTCAACAACAGACCACATAAATGATGGTGATCCCATATGATTATATTGTTTGGTAATGTTGTGATCGTCTTAGTTGCCTAAGTATACTCTATGATGCTCACACTATGATAAAAATACCTAACAAAGCATTTCTCAGAATATGTCCTCATTGTAAAATGATGTGTAAATAACTTCATTATTCATTTCAGGAGCTTCCCCAAAAAACTATTAAAAAAAACTGCTCAATTTTCCAAAATAGAGTCTCAAGCCAAGACCTTTGAAATGCTTGTCTTGCTGTGTCCATTAATCTTAAACCACTGTATCATGTTCATTATCCAATTCTAATCACGATGCCCCACAAACCTCATAAATAGTCCAATTTTTCTCTCTATCCTCAAAGACTCTAAGACTCCATCAAGGTCAAGGTGCTCACCCTGAGTGCAGCAAGAAAGAAACAGGCTTGCCTGAGCACCAGGCAATCTGGTGATATTCTGGGGAGTCATTATCAACAAGAGCCAGATCTCCTGTGTCCTTCCACTATTCCTGCTAGTTCCCACTTCCAGTATCAGCTTTAGATATTTTACCTGGATTAAGTAACACAGAAGTTTGTTACAGAAAACTGAGCAGTGCTGGTCACCACTCCCTCCAAGGGTCCCCAAACCTTAGGAGGCTTTTTCTGAGCACCAATCCCTCCATGTTGCATCTGTGCCACTTCTGGATCCCCATGCTGGGAGGAG
Source organism: Hystrix cristata (assembly GCA_004026905.1). Classification (NCBI taxonomy): domain Eukaryota; kingdom Metazoa; phylum Chordata; class Mammalia; order Rodentia; family Hystricidae; genus Hystrix; species Hystrix cristata. The sequence goes on from PVJO010012390.1 coordinate 24,752, forward strand.
ATAAGGTTCCTTTGACAAAGGGAACACTGACATTGGTCTACTTCAGTACAATTCAGAAAAATAGGACTTTAATACCAAGTGAAGCAGAATTTCAGAAATTCTTCAAATTATTTTTGTGCTCTTTCAATGGATTTTAATCTGAATGATTTTGGAGTTTGGGTGTAGAAGAAATGGTGATTAAACAAGCCATTAGCTCAGTCAGCTATCACGTGATTTTTAAACTCTAGCATTTTGCAGCCCCATTGTGTATTCTGAATAAAATCTAAACTAATTGAGGCTGCTTCTCAAGAACAGTAATGTAAAGAGACAATGCTCATAAACACTTGTCTGATCTGTGCTCTGTTACCCACAAGGCACTTGGCCATGCAATACTCCCATTCAATATCTTGTCAACTTGGCTTATCCCCATTCCCCACTTTTAGCATTTCACAAATAAGGAAACTGAGAACCTTTCACCTTAAGTGACTTGTTAATAATGGTCAGGGCAAGGGCTTACCTGTTCCTAACTTTAGACGCATGGATTGTTCCAGAACGCAATGCATTCAAAAATGGTCAGGACAACATAATGAGAAAACGTAATTATTAGACAGAGACAGCCTGGGAAAATTCTGGATTTGCTACTAGTAAGTTATAACCATGGATAAATGTCTTAATTTCTCTCTGCCTCGCCTGTAAAATGGAAAAAATAAAAGAATTCACAGAGTTGTTGTGTTGATAAAATATGTCACATGATATACAGAATTTACTGTGAATAACACCAGGCACACAGTAAGTACTTCATAAATATAAGCAATTATTATTGTAGAGGCATGACATTAGGATGTCTCGCTTTGCTACTGAAATACTGAAATATTTTGTTGTCCTGAAATCATGTTCCCAGATGCCAAAAATCTGGCTATGAAAAACAGGTGGGAAGGATCAAAGAGAAGACTCCTTCTCGCTAATTGTTACAAATATTGCTACATTAGTCTCCTAGAGAGCACAGATGGTATAAGAAAGGAACCTTCTCCATTGCTTTGCTCAGACCTGAAATAATTACCAGGAGAAGCGGATGTAATAAGTAAAGGCTCAATTTGATAACAGTGAGAACAAGCGAGAATCGGAGAGAAACAGAGAGGAAGCAAGACAGGAACACAGAGTACCCTGGATTTCTAGCACAAAAAGTTTACAATTGATTTGGAGTCCACTAAATATCAGTACGAGAGGAGTTGGGGATTTAGCACAGTGGTAGAGCGCTCACCCACCAAGTGCAAGGCCCTGAGTTCAATCCCCAGAACCCAGAAAAAAAAATCAGCATGAAGGTATCATATAGCACAGAAAGAAGAAGAAGGTTGTAGTGGCAGCAGAATACCAAGCTGGTTCCCAAGGAGAAACAAGGAGCTCACCCTCGCAGTTTCAACCATCGCTGACTAAAAGCACAGATCGGAGGCTTTCACTGGAGATACTCCTGACAACCAGTGAATGACCTCGAGTGAACAGACCATTTGTATGTTAAAATTCTCTGCACAGAGTTAGGGACATGGGGTGTTTTACTCTGTGGTGACATGCAGAGTTGGGAGGACGTGTGATAGAAGAAAATAGTTCTGACTTCAGAGCACTTTGGCCCCCTACTTACAAGCTCTGTGATTTGTGGCAACTTAAGTCACCTCTGTAACTTGGTTCGAAATGCTGCAACAATACCTTTGTGATGGGCTTGCGGTAACAAGTAAATGACATAGCACATGTAGAGTGATTTGCTCTGTGCTCTGTCTGCAATAGGCAGACAGAAGGTGATGGTGATGATAAAGATGGAGAGGTGTGTGAAGCTTGTAAATCCAAAGGGAGAAACTACCATGATTAGGGAGATTCCAAAATAACAATTCTTCAAGCGGTTCTGAAGGGAAAACTGTGGGACAGTTGTTGGAGGGGGATAATGGATTGGGTGCTCCCCGCGGACAGGTCCTGTGCACTCAGAAGATGAAGCCAAGGCTCAGTGAGAACGGGTAAATAATTGAAGGGTTGCATGCACAGAATGCAGCAGTGAGAAAAGCTTGAGATAAGCACAGAAACCATTTACCAAAAAGCAACTAGGGTAAGCTCTGCCATGTCTGAAGTTGTCAAATGACCTCAGTTGCCAAGAGAAAAGAATTCCCAGGAAAAGGAACATTCAGAAATAAAATTGCAAACATAGCCAGGCATACTTCACTTTATATAATGGGAATAGTACCAAAGCCGTAGGTTAGCAATACAATATTGATAGCTAGATTCATATGGTAACTCACTTTTTGAGTTAAAAATCCCTTTGTAAAAGGAAGAAGTAGAATCATTTTGCAAAACTGTTTGACAGTGTCTACTAAAGCCAAATATAAGTATATCCTATGATTCAGCAATTCCTTCTTTAAAACATGCTCAATAAAGGTACATAACCTGGGCATGGCAGTGCACTCCTGTAATCCCGGCACTTAGGAGGCTGAGGCAGGAGGATCGCCCTGAGTTCGAGGCCAGCCTGGGCTATGTAGTGAGTTCAAGGCCAGCCTGAACTACCTAGTGAGACCCTGTTTCAAAACAAAAAACAAAAGACAAAAAACAACAACAACAAAATAAAGATACATATACAATTGAAATGACTAGCATGTTCACTAAAGACAAGTACTAGAATGAGGATCAGCAGCAAAACTCTAATATCTAAAAAGGAAACCACACAAATGCTCATTGCCAGTAAGATAAATAAGTCATGATAGAATAGACTATTATAGAACAATAATGATGACCAGCATGGATGAATTTCACAAATGTCATGTTGAACAAAAGAAACCAGATGTAAAAGGCGACATACTCAAAAATTCCATATGTATATTTCAAAACATTTACAACTTACTTATTGTAAGGAGAGGTAGTGATTGAAAGGTGGCCAAGGGGGCTTCAGGAGGCCTACTTGTATTCGGACTCTTGATCTGGGTGCTATTTACATGTTTCTGTTTGTGCAAGTTGGTCAAGTTGTATACTAAGGGTATTTGCATTTTTCTAATGCATATGTTGCAATTCATTAAAAGTTAGCACCAGAAAAGAAGAAACTGATTAGTATTTACTATTGGTAGACACTGTGGTGGGAACTTTACCTGCACAATCTTGTTTAACCTGGTAATTGTATGAGGTTAAATGGTATCCTCACATTAAGATGCAGGGTGACCCTAACTTAGAAGTCCAGGCACTCTCCATGAGACCACTTTAGACTCCATGAAGCATCTTTTAGTAATAACAATAACTATTTCTTTCATGTCTCAATTTGGCATCTGTTAGGTGTCTTTAACACTTAAAGACGGCTGGGAGACATCACTACTCACATTAGATGTCATTTTCTGTTTGATATTTTGAACAAAATACTAAAATCCAGTGATAAATGACACCCAATGAAATAAGCTACATGGTCATCTTGAGAACAGATTAAGGAGAATCCAGCTCAGATAGCACTACATTTATTTCACTTGAAAGAAACACAGCTTTCAGTACAAAATTTCCATAAACCAAAATGACACTCAGTCTCTTTCCCTGTCTCTTGACTTCTTCTCCAAGCCTGAAAGTAGTAACACAAAATCCCCAATTAAAATTGACTTCTTGTGAGTAATGGGATGTAGCTCTATCCAGAAGCTAGTGGAGAAGAATCTCATTAGGAATCAGGCCCCAGCAATAGAATCACTGGTGTAACAAGAGGGAAAATTAAGATTGATTCATGAGGACCAGAAGGCTAACCTCTGCAAAAGCATGATGCAAAGTTCTGTTCAACCTTCTTTGAAAATTCTCTCTCTCCTGAGGTTCTGAAATCCTTCTCCACCTGTGTGACTGGAAAGTTTGCTTCCCTTATCCTTTCTTCCCATACCATTTTCCTCTCCCCCTCACCCCTGGCTTGAGAGTATCTCAGATTCTAGAGTGGGTTCTGAATCTAGATTCAGCTGGAATCAGCTCTACCACTGATTTACAACGTGACCTCGCAGAAGTCAACCACTGTGTGCTTCAGCTGTCTTAATTACAAAATGTGTATTATAATAATAGCAGTCACTTCACAGAGTTGTAATTATTAAATGTGTTAACACAAGGTAAGATATTCAGCATAGGCCCTGGCATATGGCACCAAATAGTCATTAGTAGTTGTTAGCATTATTAATTATACATAATATTCTCCACATGTATAATTCCCAAGAAAAAAATAACTTTCTTTCCTGACAAATGTTGATTATATTCTTCATGGTACTTACTGGTATCCCAAAGTATTTATATTTATCTTCGGTCTTCTCTCACAAAAATATTATCTCCATGACAACAGTAGCTTTATCCTTCTTATTTGCTACTCTGTGTTGGATTGCTAAGAACAGTCCCTGGAACACAGACGGTTCAATAAACATTACCAGAATAAACAAACTGCAATCCTATCTATCCTTTAGTATCCAAACTATTCCAATTCTCGGATGGAGCAGCAAGTCTGGACAGCAGGATAGACTGTGTGATCCAAGTTTGTTTAATTTCTGATTTTCTGATAGCACCAGTAGCCAGAGTCTGAAGAGCAAGAGACCTATCTGAAAATGTATCTGTGGCTGGTTGATTTCTGATTTTGAATGACAAAGGATGTCTTCTTTGAAAAGAATGGCAAATGAGGTCCTCTCTTTTTCTTCCTGGGAATGCAAGGAAACAGGCTTTTCCAACAGCCTCCGGTCATTCTGCCTCTGTGTCTCTGCTCCCTCTCTTGTCAGCTGCCACTCCTCATCCTAACACGTAGAGACCATAATCCCCAGGAACCGACAGCGAGGTTTCAGCACCGCGGAGAGCACCACGCCGTCGAGAAGGGTTTCCAATGCTTCATTCCATGGCTCACAATATGAGGAAGGAAAAATAGGGAGGGAGGGAACAGAGGGGAGGGATGGGGAAGAGGGGGGAGAACCAAGATGCATCATGTACAGGTACAAAATAAATGTGATGAATGTGACCATTGTATGTAAAATGTACCAATACATGTTCTCGGTTTAAAAAAAAAAAAGAATATGAGGAACGTAATTGTTCAAAACAAAGGAAGCTCCAATACGAACTCCTTCACTTGATTTTGGACTGCACTGGATTTTAAAAGAGAATATTTAATAAGGATTTTTTTTTAATTTGCTTCCGTTATCACTGGAGAATGAACTTCTTTCTCTATAAGGAAACTAATAGTTTTGAGTGACTTTATGTGCTAGGAACCGTCCTGGGGGACATACATAGTTGATCTCATATTAATTCTCCTATCAGTACTGTCAGGGCACTGGATGTAGAGCCAGAAAGACCTAGGTTCAAATCCCAACTTCACCTCGACAAAGTTATTTCACTTCTGTAAGCCTCTTTTAATCTGTAAAATGGAGATATTATATTCTATTAGCTGGGAAAGCCCAGATGAAAGTTGCTCTTCATGAGATGTTTCATTATTCTTATATGTAAAATTAGAATCCTGCTTACTATAGACTGAGTGCAAGGTAGGAAGCAATTTCATGCTAAGGAAAGAATGAGTGTGCCAGATCTGAACGCTAGGAGAAGACTGTGCTGGTACCAGTGATCAGAGAGTAACAGGTTGCAGAGTTGAATGTGTAGGTGGCAAAGGGCAAGAGCCAAATCCAGAGGGCCATGGAAGCAAAGCCAAAAAAACTGAAATAATTCAAAAGCCTTGAAGAACCTCTGTAATGGCCAGGACTATGTTTTCCACTTCTTTCTTACCCTCTCCCCATAACAGCTACCATAGGGCTGGCACAAAGTAAGTGCTTAATAAACACATTTCTCGAATGAATAGTTTTGATGCAGCTCCAACAGCAGCTAACAGCCTGGGTGCCATCCAAAAAGATTATCTGCCACAATGATGGGCCAGATCGAACAAGCAAAAGTGGAAGTGAGACAACAGAGGTCCTACAAACTGGTCCAAAAACTAGCTGCACACAGCCAATATGGAGAGATGAGGCTGTTTACCCAGGTTTCAGGGGACAGTAAGCCTGTGTGTATCATTCTCTTCATTTGATCAATCAACAACTATTTACTGAACACCAGCTGTGTGCCAGGCACTGTGCTAGGCCACAGGACCAGGACAGACATAGACCCTATCTTCCAAAAAGCTTGCATTCCAGGATAAAAAATTACCCAAATAGATAAGCTACAACTTAAGGGTGTCATGCCAGTCTCAACAGCAAGGGCAGCCAGCCAGTGCATCAGCTGCTCTCCAAGCTTCATCAAAAGAATAACTAATGTTCTCTGGAGTAATCAAAGTCAGATGGAAGGGATTTGTTTAATAAGGACTTGAATCTACTCAGGTACTGAGTTTGGATAGAGATGCTTACTTGCTAAAATAAGCTGGATGGAGAAAACAACCAAGAGAACAGCTTGGGAAAAGAAGAAGGAAGAACTTTTCTACACAGCAGATATCAAGCAGGATTTTGTCTTTTAGTTGCTCAGCACCTGGTTCGGTGCAGACAAAAACTGAGCACAAAAGGCTGTACACATTCAAGTTGAAGTTCAAAGAGTCACCTCTTCAAGGTCAGTCACCTGCTGGGCTCATCACAGGTCTCTTTGGGAGCCATGATGGTTGTGGTGGACTGATATGGTCACTTGAGCAGGAACAGCCAGCTGGACTGAGTCAGTGTGGTTTTGGGTGTAGAAGATCCACCTGGGGATTGTTGCTAGTACAACATAAAGGAGATGGGAGCAGAAGGTAGTTGCTGGCTGTCTCCCAGAAGAAGCTCTGTTGTAGCTGGTTCTCCCGAACGGGACTCGGCTGTGAGCTCGGGACCTTGCTGTCCTCGAGGATGCTGTTGTTGCTTCAGGAGCCTTGCTGTCGTTGAGGATGCTGTTGTTACTTCAGGGGAGCTCTGGTCGTCATCTCTGCTGTGAGCAGCGTATCCTGGTTCTAGTAAAGATTTCTTCAGTCATTTAGTGCAGACACAGATACACATGGGACAGTGCTGTGGGCTCCCAGCCCTTGATTGGATCTTTTGGGTCTCCAGAGCATAGACAGACATTTGGCACTCTTCCTACGTTTGACTTATGGGTGAATGTTGTAACTTGTAAATGTCCTATATTAAATCTGCTCTCTTGCAAACCATTGGTTCTATATTAGTGGTTTCACTAATATAATGGTGAAAACCCAGTCCACCCACCACCACCACTTTTCATGGTTAATGTGAAAAGTAGAGACTAGGAGCTACAAAGGGCAGTCCTGCAGGGACTACGCTGTGTGTGAAGAGTCTATTCCCTCTTCTCACCCTTTTGCAGGAAGGGACTGTGCATTTCTTGCTATGGTGTATCATCTCCAAAGAGGGTTGCCCACAATCCCTCCCCTTTCTGTGTGCACATGCTCCATCGAGAGGTGAAGTATCTTGCCCTCTCCGCAAATCTGGGCTGGCCTTTAACTGCTTAAACTAATAAATGTGATGGAAAAAATGCTCCGGGATTTCTGAGGCCAGGCCTTCAAAGTCTTGGCAGTTTCTGCTTTCCCCTGGAACACAGTAGGCTGCCAGCCACCCCGAGACCTCCACGCAATAAGGAAGCCTAAGCTACCCATGAGGAGAGAGCAGGTGGAGAAGAATTGAGAAACGATTATATGACCCCAGTTGAGCTATCCAAGCTGGTTTTCAGCTGTTTAAGCCATCACAGACACGATGAAGCATATACCAGCCATCTCCATTGTGCCTGGGAGAATGGGATACATCAGAAGGGAATAAAGGGCCCAGCCAGCTGGATCCTTAGAAAGTCAAACCACAAATCACATTCCTATTAGAGCAGGAGCCACCACTGAAAAATCCCTCTCTCAGTGTAGCTACTGGATTCAGACTATGACAAAAGATTAGAAAGAGGAAGGAGGGCAGAAGAAGGAGGGCCAAGCCCTGTGGGGGACAGTAGAGACGGGGTACAGGGAAACCCTCTGAGGAGTCCAGTCACAGCAAACACCAGAGCTGGGATTTGAGTCCAGGGCAGTCTCTCCCACACCTCAAATCAACATCAAAACCCGGCCGCTGTCTCACAACAGCTGTTGCTTTAACTACATATTTAAGTTCTAATGAACCTTTATTTGTGCGCACATAATCATTCAACACAAACTTCTCTGGGAATTTTGAAGAAAGGTTAAATAAAGACAAACTAGGTTTATACTGATGGAATGCTACCTTATTATGCTGCATTCTTTTTTATGTTCTAACTTTTAAGAGATATTTTTGTATTGTACATGGAGGAAAAAGGAAAGTGTTATGAAATAGAGTGCAATCCTCCACCCTGAGAGATACTAAGAAAGAACCAAATAAATAAAGAAGATGTTTAAGAAGTTTTAGAGTGCTTTGGGGTTTTTACTTTAAATTGCTGTAAAGATTCTAATTCCTTTTTTGTTATCTTGGAAGATAGAGGGTTTTTTTGTTTGTTGCTGGTTTGTTTTTTTTTTTAAACTGACATCATGCCTAAATTTGGCTCCAAGACAACTGGGCTTTAGGTGAGCTATAATAATGATGTTCTAAGTTTTCTCAAAAGGAACGTTAGTGCTTGACCAGTGAGCACAAGGCCCTGAGTTCAAATCCCAGCAAACCCCCAAGAAAGGACTGTAACCTGCTTACTTAATAAAGCTATGTTTTGGGGTATGGCAACTAAAGTTACTTAAAAATGTTGGGGCTAGATACCGGACATTACTCTGGGGCCTTTTGTCACTCACTGTACTCTGGGAAGTGCCCTAAATACCGGCGATGCAGGAATAGATATTTTCAAAAGCCCCTGCTCTTGGGGTGTTTAGGGAGGAAAAGGGCTGTACAGGATAGAAAAATGATGCCTATAAAGAAGGGAAACTAGGATGATATACTAAAGAGTGCCAGGCTACCTCAATGGGTAGTCAAGGAAAGCATCTCAGAAGAGGTAACATTAAGGTTGGGGATTTAGCTCAGTGGTTAGAGCATTTGGTTATCAAGCACAAGGCCCTGAGTTCAATCCCCAGCACCAAAAAAAAAAAAAAGAAAGAAAAAAAGAAGAGGTAACATTGGAGCTAAGATCCGTGTAATAAGGAGTAGCCAGAGGGAGAGATTCTAGGTAGAGAGAACACCAATTGCAAGAGTTGGAGAGTAGTAATGAGGTTAGTATGTTGAAGGGACCAAAAACTGTGGCTGGAATGTGGTTTGCAAAAGGAAGAATTACACAAAGCAGAATTGGAACAGAGGCAGGACTCAGATCACAGGGCCTGCGGGTCACCATAGAGTTGGAGGTTTTGTTTCATTGAGATGGAAAGCTGTCAGAGGCCTGTAAAGGTGGGAGTGGTATATCATCCAGGCCACCTCACATTTAGAAGATTGCTCTGGCTGTGTTGTGAAGAACAGATTGTGGTGCTGGCATGTGGAGAGGGGTGATGGTGGTTGTTATTAGGAAATTGTCACAACGACCTGGCAGGTGTAAGGTGATGGACATGAGGAGTGGCAGTGGAGCAGCTGACAGGGGTGGGTTAGAAAACCATCACACTGAGACAGGAAGAACACACTGGAGGCAGAATCCAGGAGCTGTGCTTTGGGAATGCTGAAGTGAGACGCAAGTTAAACTGGAAAGCGTGCTTGGGAAGGCATGCCAGTGTTGTGTGAGTGGTGCTCACTGATGGCCCCTCTGGGGCCTTGCACCCCAGAGATGCTGGGGCCCTAAACTTCTGCTTCACCAACATTAAAGGTAGTCCAGGGCCTTTGGGGGTTATTCGCCTATAATGAAAAGAGATCTGACAGTTTTAAAGTGGCAATTGCCACCTTACATTCTGGTCTCTGAAAATGACCTAAGAAGGAGATTAGTATACTTGACAAGACTCTCCAAGGCCTAGATGTATGTGAACCGTTTTTACAAGGTATAGCTCTGCTCCCTTAGCACTTAACAAGGAATGTATTTCTTTCCTATCGACATCACTCTGCTTCACATTTGACTGTGATTAAAAGCCATGTGACTCCAGATGCAGATAAATTATTCACAGCATGGCTTACCAAATTACAAATTCTTTTTTCTCACATGAAAGCCCCTGCACCTCTGCTCAGGCCTGAAATTCAGCCACACACCCAGTCGAAGTGGATTTTTTCCCATGTATATAACACAATCAAAATGAAATCTGGCTTTTGGATAAGTTTCCACATTCACCAGCCACTTCTCACCCTTATTCTCTAAAATACAATTGTGATTGCCTCTCCTGCCATGCCAATTGGAAAATCTAAAACACTTAGAGAATCTTGGAAGGTCCAGAAAGCCCTCTTGTTGCTAACCTTCTTTGATGAGTGTCTGCAGAGTCCCCAGTGTACACGTTTGCTGCCAGTAAGTAGCTATTTGACTACATATTAGTTTGTCTCTAGCAAGTCTTGAGAAGGGAAAAGGAACATGTTGGTATTTAGAGTGTCCTTTCGTTTAAGCCTTCCAAGGATTCTTAAAAAATTTTCCTAATACCATACAAATCCCTAGTCTTTGCATTAGAGGAGTAATGAGTTTATCTTCCATGAGTGGATTTGGCTTTTCCGTTAGGAAAGGAAGAATATTTATTGGCTTTAAACTGTCAAATCCATTAGTTTCAGTTTGCTTGGTAAGACGCATGGCTTGCGTTAGGTTCAGGGTAAAACACAGCAATATAACTGCTTTTTGTTTTCATATTGGGGTCATGTGCTACAGGAAACAAAATAAACTCCAACTGACTTAAATGATCTGAAAATTTCAAGGATGACTTTTAGGAACTCATGGGATCAACGGAAGGGTAGAGAAGTAGGAATGACAGCCAGGGTCCTTCTCGAGGCTCTGGGAGCAGCCTCTCTGGAAGTGGTTCTCTCCTGTGCTGTACACTGGAATCATCAGGGCAGATGTTGAAGCTTTTGGAGAATATTAATCTGTCCTCTGAGATCCTGGTTTTATTGGCATGGAATGTGGTTGCTCTTGTAGCCCTTGCTCTCACCAGTGACCACACACCAATCATCTTTAGTCCCTGAGTTACACTATTTAAAATTGAAATTGCAGGAAAGGGAGGGTCCTATTGGCTTAGTTTGGCCAGGTGGGAGGGCACATACCTGTAATCCAAGCACTTGGGAGGCTGAGACAGGAGGATCACTGCAAGTTCAAGGCCAGCTTGAACTAGATAGTGAGACCTTGTGCCCCCAACCCCCAAAGAATGTCCCATTGGCTTAGTTTGAGTTACAAGCCTGCCCTTTGGCTGGTTACATAGCCACTAACTGCAGCACTAGGGAAAAGGTAACTCCCCAAAAGGAGACTGGGGTTCCCTCAGTAGGGTAAACAGATGTTAGGCAGCCAAAAGGGCCAATTTGCCATCATTATTTTTAGACATACTGGAAATAATTTAATGGACACATAAAAACACGTACTTTTCCCCCCAAGGGGAACAGACCTCATGATTCTGAAATTTTGTGTTTCACCAGAACCACCTTTTTTAGCCAGCTTTCCTATTGCTGGAAACAGTACCTGACATTCACAATGTAAAGGAAGAGAGATTTACCTTAGCTCACAGTTTCTGGGGATTCAATCCATGGTTAGCTGGCACCAAGGCAGAAACATGGCAGCAGGGCTTGATGGAGTAAAGATGCTTGGTTTGTGGCAGCTGGGAGGCGGGGCAGGGGAACCATCCATAGAGAAGGGGGCAAGGGACCAGACATAAGATTGGAAGGCCATACCTCCATGACCCACCCAGACACATTCATAAGTGTGCTCCACCAATCCCCCAGACAAATTCCAAAGCCACTCAAGTTGACAATCCACCCTAACTGTCACATCATTGTTTTCAACAAAGAAGGAACTCAGAGTGATAGATGTGAGATGCCCGGCCTGCATTAATGTGCACAAACTCACCACTGTGCCAGCTGCAGCTCAAATGGAGAATTCCCCATTGCCTCACTGAGCCATGTCCCAAGGGATGCACCTCAATTTCAGAAACTGGAGGTGCAAGTCAGACAATGAGAAATCTTGTTTTTTAACCTTTAACTAGAAATCATGACAACTGCATGAAAACTGAAAGAAAGCACTGTGTTTTCCCGATGATGAAGAGGATGGTCTTCCTGATGATGATGCACGGTCTCTCTCTTCCTCACCACATTACTCTGCAAACACTAATGTTAACAAAGCAGAAAAATAAAGTTACTCAGATCAGTGCCAGGACCCATCTACCAACATGATTTGGCATTCATCTGGTGACAGTACTGCAGGCAGACAGAGTAATGAAGAGAGCGTGTGGGATAGCTTTTGATAGGGAATGTTGTACCCAAGGCTGGAACAATAATAAATCTAATCTCGCTAAAGAAACAGAACTAACACCATGACCTATGCAGTACGACGATCACAGCTGTTAACATCGCTGGTCACCTCCTGAGATTGTTTCAGTGTTTGAAAAGAAGCAGCCAACAGCCTTCCTCTTAGCAGCCTAAATAACAAAAGATGGAACCATGTGCATGACTACCATAAAATGCCATTTGGGGTCAGATGGGGGGAGGCACCTCTCTGATTCCTGCCCCATCTTACCCACATCCTATTTATTCCTCATGTCCCTTCATTCTAAGGGTCCTTAGTCTGAGTTCAAGGGTACTTTGAACGAACTGAAATAATATGCAAAATTTTTGCATACACATATCTCCCTGAGCAGAGGTGCCACAGGCCCATCAGACTTTTGAGTGGGGCAGAGACACACAAAGAGTCTTAGCCCCATAGTTTCAATGGAAACTCCCCCTTCTCTCCCTCACTTTCTCTGACCCCTTCCTAGATCTCGCCCACTGCAGATGGTCTTGTCCTCAAACTATGTGAACTTGTGACAGACGCCAGATCTCTACTCTAGCTCTTGCAGCCACGATGATTTGTCACTGGTCAGAACTGTGGAGATGACTACTGTAGAGAAATTCAAGAGCCCGCTGCTTGAAGTGGACAGGTGACTTTACTAAGCGGACTGCCACCGTTCTGTTTTCACAGAAGGCGTGCCCTCAAAGATGTCTCAGAGAAAAAGTTTTCTCTAGAAAAATAAAACTGGGAATAGAGTTTTGTTGGAGGAAGGATATATGTTCTAGTTACTGGCATGTTTTTGTTAGGACTAGAAAAGTGCTCCCAGATTCAAAAGCTGGTACACACAGGAGAACAATCAAATAGGAATTACAGTTAGTCACTCTCGGCTTCCCACACCCCCAAATTAACTTTAGCTCTACAAACCCCTATGCGAACCCCTACGTTTTGGTCTTGTGTCATACTATGGTGCCATATCAACAGAGCAAGACCCAAAAAGATCAAAAGCCCTGTGGGACTGCTGATGGCTAGCAAAGAGTTTGCATGTGGCATACTATGGATGGTGTGTTCTTGACAGCAAGGACCTCAAGACCAGGACTCCAGGAAGCTTATACCTGTATTCCCAATCATTAGTCATCTATTCAAAACACATGAATTTGACCAATCTTACGAATCAGGCTTTACTAAGCCAGACATAAAATTTCAAGTATAAATAGTCTCAGCCTTAAAAAATGCAATTTCTAGTTTAAGAAACAACCACTTATGCCATTAGATACAATGCAATACAAGTAAAATACTCAATTTTTAAAAATGCTTAAAAAAATTAAAAAGGAGAGAACATTCTGATTCTATTTGCTACACAAGTACCAGATCTTTGCCATTCAGAGTGGTTGGTGGACCAGCAGGCATTCCCTGCAGGCATAATCTGCAGGATTGTTAGAAATACAGAATCCCCACCCCCATCTCAGACCTGCTGAAGTGCAGTCTGCATTTTAATAAGATCATGGGCAGGTGATTCACGGGCATATTAGAGTTTGAAAAACATGGCATTAAATGTCAATGAAAAGACAGGCACCTGGTTCCCTGCTAACATTCCTAACTGCAGCTGCAACTAGAATGTGCCAGGCATAATGAGGGAGAAAACATTTTACGTCTGCGTGACTGTACAGGGATGCAGGATTTAGAATAAGCTGGCTACTTAGAAGTACATTAAGTAGTTCTATCAACTCCACACCAGAATCAGAACCTTTGTGGCCTGAACCTTGGATAAAAGAGACAAATAAAATCAGGCTTCCCCAACATGCTTAACCACTTGACCATCCAAATCCTATGTTGTACCATTTATTAATGGACAATACCAAGACTGGAACCGTGGGCTCCTAAATTGCCCTGGGGAGATATACAAGTTACTGAGTGGTTATGACTCCAGGCTGGGGAGTTAGCTCAGTGGTTAGAGTGCTTTCCTAGCAAGCACAAGGCCCTGAGTTCAATCCCTGGCACCAAAAAAAAAAAAAGAAAGAAAAAGAAAACTGACTCCAGAGTTATCATCTATCTGTATTACCTTACGTAACTCACTTTTTTTGTCTCACAATTTCTGCTTCTGTAAGAAATAATACTTATCTCAAAGACTGCTATGAGAATGTATTAAGATAATAGTTTTTAAGCTATTTAGAACTCTCAGTGCCTATGATGTCAATAATGTCTGATATTTTCATTATTATTAGCTGTTGCAACAGAATCTGATCGGTTGCTCACCAAACCTGTTTTCCTTCATTCCTGAACTTATAGATGGACCACATTTTCCCTATTTCCGGTCTATCTGGAGTTCTTTTGAAAGGTTTTGACAGTGGAACATGGCTGGAAGATTGAATGGTGAGTGAGAAATGAACTCCTACCATGTTGTTATAGATTGATGATTTGTATCCTTCCAAAACTCGTATGTTGAAGTCATAACCCCAATCTGATGGTATTAGGAGATGCGTCCTTTGGGTAGTAATTAGAGTTAAATTCTTAGGTCAGTAGGGTGGGCCCCTTGTGATGGGACCCTTGGCCTTGGATGATAAGGAAGATACCTACCTGCTGCACCCTTGCAGACATACATGGAGGAAAGGCCACAGAAGCTTGTAGCCACCCACGAGAATGAACGCAGCTGTCTACAAATCAGGAAGAGAAGCCTTACCAGAAATTAACCAATCTAGGACTTTCAGCCTCAAGAACTATAAGAAATAAATTCCTGTTGTAGAAGTCTGTGCTATTTTGTTCTGGCAGCCTAAGCTGACTAAGACATGTAAAGCAAGAAATTTCAGGGTATACTGGTAACAGTGGCTAGTGTCAGGTAATTCTACCTGGCCAGTACAACATTCATAGTTTTCACAGTTCACCTTGCAGGCTTCTCGTGAGGACTTAACAACATGACACATGTGAAGTGCTGTGTAAATATTTGGAGACGCAGGAAAGAACATCAGATTCAGGAGTCACAACCAAGTTCAAATCCAAGCATAGCGGCATATAAACTGGGTGACTTTAGATTGTGTATACTCTCTGAGCAGACCTAGAAAATGGACACAAGAATTAACACTGAGGTTTCAGGCAGGACTCTTACTGATGAATGCATCATAGAAGTAAAAACAATTGGTTCTGGAAGTGATCTGCCTTACTGGTTAGGAATTAGTCTTCCTGAGTTCAAATCTCAGAACTTCTACTTCCTGGTTAGTAACCTTAAGTGAGTTAATTAGCCTGTCTGTGCCTCAATTTCCAAATTCATAAAATTGTGGTAATGGCAGATCTACCTCACATAGATTTTGGGAGTAATGAATGAGTTGATAAACACGAGGCTCATAAAACAGCATCAGATACACGGCAAGCAACTGATAAACAGTGTTAACTATTGGTATCGAACAGGACATTAGAACTATAAGATTCAATTACCTAAAATTTCCTGTTTGCCCATTTTGGCCTTCTTTCCCATTAAAACATACAGTATTGGATGAATATATGAATATTTTAGACAACTAAAACATTAGATTAAGTCATTTTTGCCTTTCTTTAATATTTGTTCTTCAAGAAACCAGAGAATATACCTGGAGATGAGTTGTCTCACATTCAGGAATTGTCCACAGAGTAGGCCGGGAGAAGATAAATAATTATGACATTAGCATACTTCATTTGCTTAACTCTCCGAGTGTCAGCAACACAAACATCATAGACTCCCACCTGCACAAGTGGATAAGAACTAGAGTCCATATTTACCAAACCATATTTAAAACCAAAAAAAGAAAAAAAGTCTAAAATTCAAAGTCTTTGTCTCATCAATGAGAAAGCAGAGATCCCAAGATGCAGTGCGATTTGACCAAGATCACAGATAATCAGATGACAATAAAGAAAGGAGAGATCAGAACTCAAGTCTCTCAGTGCCCACTTCCTGGACTACTCTACAATTCTCCTGCAAGAGACAGGAAAGGGAAGACAATAAGCAAAGGAAATTTAAAGGAAAAAAAAAAAGCTTTGAAAGATGATTCTTGGAGATTTGACTTCCAAGACTACAACCACATAGAAGACACAGAGTTCTCACTCACCAGCAGTCCCCCAAACCACTCCAAACAACTGTGAATCCCAACACCTTTGCCTTAGTCTTTCAACTTCAGACCATACCCTTTTCTAAGGGTCTTTGCCCTGGAGTGAACATTGGTATCACATGAGAAGACTTCCGGAAAATATTAATGCCTGGATCAGACTAATTAAATCAGAACACAACCAGATGAGGCCTAAGTATCACTTTAAAAAAAAAAAAGTTCCCAAGTGATTCTGAAATGCATCAGCTCATGGACTTCTAAGAGTAGGGTAGAAAAGAATAGCTACCCAACACTGAAATGCTGGAATTCTGCCAAAACATCCCATTTCCCAAAGCTCCTTGGCATCCACCCAGTCTTCCAGTAAATATTCAAAACTTCTTATTCTAGTAGGTGTTAGCAGTACGAAAGCAATAGGCCATGGTTTCTGCCTCTAGAGTGCACCATCTAGCAAACTACCTCCACTTGGTGGACTGGACGTCTTGGTCAGTATATACCACCTTCCCATCACACAGCCCAGCTTCTCCAATTAGGCTCCATGATCCATTAGCACCCGGCGGATAATCTACAAGTGGCATTGAGATAATGATGAGTAATAATTTTCTCAAATGAGACTGTCCTTGCTGGGAGTTGATTGCAAAAGTCTGACATCTAGCAAAACCACCAGCCTCTCATTATTAGATGTTATCTTTTTCCTTTCAGTGAGCCTCCTAAAGCTCAAGCCAGAGTGAAGAAATGCAATTTATTTGTGACTGAGTGCATAATCAACTACTACAGAGATCCATGCAGTTTCTTGATATTCATTACGTACAAGCTCTGCCAAAAATGCTGAAAGCCACTTGCTTTCATGGGTCCATAAAGTGTCTGATGGCAATATAGTAGTTCCCATAAACAAAACTGTTAAGAACTGATGAGCTAAAGTTAAGTCTTGGCTAGAGTAAGACTAAGAACACCTGCTCCATTTTCATAATCAGCTTTCTATGACACACCTAGACGCTAACAGAAATTGAATTTTACAGACACTTCTTTGGTTGAGTTATGCACAGATTTTTTTCTTTACATCCAGAAAGACCTTGACATTTGAAAAATGTTAAAAGAATTGCTAGATATAGGAAATGATTCATATGGGAGATAACAAATAAAAATGTTCTTATGGTGTCTCTCCTATCAAAGATCATTTATTAGCCTTTGATGAAGTATTGTTCTAAGTGTATAAATTTTACAAAGACTTGGTTAAAATTAAATTAATGATGAATAGTATTGTTTCATATATAGAATACACGCATAAGTAGTTAATTGTTTCAAGTTGAGTAGTAGCATCCCAAAGGCATTTTCTCTGAACAAAATCTGCCAAGATAAAAAAAATGCATAAGTGTCTTAAACCAAGAGAAACAACGATAATGCCAGGTATGGTGGGAAATGCCTGTAATCTCAGCATTTGGGAGACTGAGGCAGAAGGATTACTGTGAGTTTGAGGCCAGCCGGGGCTACATAGTGAGTTCATGGCCACCTTGAACTACATAGTGAGACTCTGTCTCCAAAAAACGAAGAAGAGGAGGAGGAGGAAAAGGAAGAGGAAGAAGAAGAGAAGGAGGAGGATGAGGAAAGGGAAGAAATAATAAATGAGAAACAACAATAAAACAAAGCAAATTATTCTCAAAAGTCAACCTACAAAAGACATTGATTCTCAAAAGTTTTGTGACTCCAACATAGAAAGTTGACAAGATGATCAAATACTCCCCTTGACCCAACTTTTCCAGTGCACAGGCTGAGCTGGGACAGGGATTCCTTGTCTAAGAGGACAGAAAGCACCAAGATTTCTTAGCATATTAAGCCTCAACTGGGTCCTAAGTTTCAAGATGCTGAGCATGAGTAGCAAAGAGGTCTTAGCTGCACCTGGCCAATGTAGCTATCAAAGTCAAGAAGTGCAGAAAGCCTTCTAACCTAGGTAGATGGAAAAGCAACTTAAGTATATTGGGCTCAAATAGGTGAGAGGAAGTTGGTCCTGAATAACGGCCTTGACTGGAATACCAGCTTGATGCTTTTTGAAGGCCTCAGTAGAGGCACAACGCATATCTACTCATTTTAAAGATGCAGGAAGAAATAAAATATCAAAGTGAGATTGGACAGGGAAGTAAAGAAACTACAGTGAACTCACAAATTCTAAAGCAAGACTCGAAAGGGGGAAATAAGACATATCACAGATCTAGTGGAGAATATGCATGACCACAGAAAATCTAATTTATAGCTTAGTAGACTCCAAAAAAAAAAAGCCACAGCTAATACTGATGGACCATTCAGCTCCATTAGGCACTATATAAAGTCCTTTATGTAAATAGTTTCACTTCATTCTCAAAATGTCTCTATAAGGAGAGTGGTCATGGTTTCCATCATACAGTTAGAGAAGCAAAGTTACATGGGCGGTAAGTGACTGGTCAAGATCACTCTGACAGTAAATAGTGCAGCTTGTTTTTTTTGCTCATAACCACACAACACTGCCTTCAACACAGAAGACTTGGCCATAACCGGAAACAGAGACCGAAGATCCACATTGTGTGACAAGGAGAAAGAGAAAGAGGGGGGAAAAAACGTAGCAATACTGAGATCTGAGGGTCACAGTGAGTAAAGACAGCACACTCCATCAGGAAGATCACTTACATGAGGGCACCATGAACAGTGCTGCAAAGTTAGGGCAGAATCAAGGTCCAAAAAAAGGTAGAGAGATTTACACTTAATGGGTTTCTAAACTTGAAACTCAAAGGATAGCTTCATGATCCACCCCTAAAAATTCAAAGTTAGAATAATAACAACAGAAAATAAAAAATAATTACAGAAATAAAGAGAATTCCACTTTACAACACTTGGGAAGAGCAAAGGTCCAGGAGAGAGCCAAAATAAAGCTATATGTAGCCATCAAAGCACGGACAGTATCTCACCAAGAATATTTCTCACATGCAACAGACCAAGACCAACACCAAGGCCAAGTGAAATCCTCAGCTGGATAGAGATAGAAGAGTTCTGAGAGCAAAAAGCATCTGCCTGTCCTGACCTCATGCTCAGCTGGAAGGGGACAAATTCCACCTCCACAATGTCTCATTCACCACCTATCCATGTCACAGCCACCATTCCACACTGGTTATTGTTGCACCCTCTGAAAAGTCTGTCTACCCATTTCACCCTACAAAGTCATTCTACTCAAGGATGACATCTTACCCTTCCCAAACGGCACGCAGAATGTAGGATTCTCCTGCTCAACAACTTCCAATCTTCTCTGCCCGTCAAAGAAGATATTTCTTACCACTGAACTCCCATGAGAAGTTCTCCAAGCCACTGGCTCTAGAAAGTGCCTCACATTCTAGGACAACGCTATTATTCATTAGGTTAATTTATGGCAAATGCCTTCACTCCCAGACCTGGCAAAGACAAATACTACTGTTCAATGTCAGCTTAAACAAAAATGATTCATTATGTTTATGTCCTAGTGATGCAAAATAACAAATTTCAAATTGGGTAATGAATTATGAATTAAATCTGAACTGTATTAAAAGTGACAAGTGAAGATGAGATGATGTTCTTTACATCTGAAGAAATAAAAGAAAAAAGTCAATGGATTAGAGAAATATCGTGTGAAATATGACAAATATAACTGATAATAATCTTACCAATCAAAACAATACATCTAAAGCATGGAAATAAATACATACAAAAAACCCAGATTCTATACATGAAGTTTGCTAGAGATTCCAAAAGAGGTCTCAACAGGGAAAATAAATAAATAAAGGGAAATGTACTGTTTCTAGCCACTAAGGAAATGAACCGTTCTAGAAAACAAGTAAGTGGCTAACGGTGGATTAAGCAAACGATGGAGATGGAGCTACGTCCTTTAAGTAACAGAGAGCGCTGACTCCTACCTCAGCTTAATATTCAGAAGCAAGCTGGGCATTTGGGGAGGTGGCACATGATTGTCGAGGAACAGAGCCACAGGGACCCAGCCTTGGCAAATGGGCGTCTCAATGCAGAGTCCGGCACAGGGGGATTCAAGGAACACAGGGACGGCAGAACCACTACCACTCAGCTGTGCCATATGACCTGGAACAGGAGCATCACAGGATGTCCATCTGAGGTGAAAACAAGGGATCCTCCCCCAAAGCTTCTAGTAACTTCTTGTAACTCTCTTACAACCTTGGGACAATAGACAATGCCCCGACCATGGTTGCTATGTGTTCTAGGAATTACACTTCTGAGTTTAGACCAAAGAGAAAAGAAAATGCATACCCTTGTTAAAAAAAAAAAAAACCGCCTGCAAATGTCCATGGCGATAGTATTCATAACACCAATATGGCAGAAACAACCCAGGTGCCATCAACTGAGGAACAGGTAAATTAAGTAAGGCATGTCCATGCAATGGAATATTACTCGGGCATAAAAAGGAATGAAAGTTTGCAATATTAGTGTCTGGGGATTTAGCGCAGTGGTTAGAGTGCTTGCCTAGCAAGCGCAAGGCCCTGAGTTCGATCCCCGGCACCAAAAAAATAAAAGAAATTTTGCAATATTCTTCAACATGGATGAACCTTACAAATGTAGGTGAAGTGAAAGAAGCCAATGGAATAGGCAAATCCATAGAGACAAGAAGTAGACTGGTGGTCACTTGGGGCTGAGACAGCTACACTAAAATGGAGAATGAATGCTAGTAGATATAGTTTCTTTTTAAGCTGATGAAAACATCCTAAAATAGACTGCAGTGATGGTTACATAAGTCAATGAACATACTGAAATTCATTGCATTATACACTTTAAATGGGTGAATTGTATGTGAATTACATCTCAATAGAGCTATTCTAAACACACACACACACACACACACACACACACACACACACCATGAATATGAATTTCCCTCTTCTCCTCTAAAGCAGTTTGGAGCCAGATTTAACTTGATTTAGGAAAATAAGTTAACAGGTTGTTTCTTGCAGCTCAGCGTTTTGGAACAAGTTCCTGCTTGCTAAACACATTACAATTCTAGGAGACCAAAGGTGGCATTCTGAGCCTGTTTTCCCACCTTTGCCCAGTTCTGACAGTCCTACCTTTTCTTCTCCCCGCCCTTTGAGAATCAGTTTAATTCTCTGTCAAAATGTGACCAGCATTGGCTTCTGTTTTTCCTCCTAACAACTGTTCTGCTAAAAATGCACACTCCGACTCAATTCCCAGACCCAAGGTTATACTCTTAACAACAGGGGAAAAAAAGATTTGAGAACCACACACTCTCTCTCTTTCATTCCAATACAAGAGAAAACCTCCTTTCATCTACCAATGCTGCTTTCATTTCAGATTTTCCAATTCAACTTTTAAATTTCCCACTGATTCTCCATTCCTGCCCCTTCCTACCCTTTCTCTTTGGCTACAGCTCACAGAAGGCCAGCCTGCCGTCTGTGCAGCCCAGACCTCCTGCCCGATGCTGCCTGACTTTTGGGGGAGGATCTGTCTTGCCCTTTGCCAACCTCTCCCAACCTGGAGATCCCCCAATTCCATTCCTCAACAGGCCATTTGTAAATTCCACATTCTGGCTTTTCTTCCTAACACGAGCCAATCACAGATGAGGAAAGGCCAGGTGGTGGCTCCTGGGTGGTCTGTGTGACACCTGAACACCCTCTGGCCTCTCCTTAGAGCCTTCCCAGTTGTCACTAGTGCGGCTGATGGCTCCTACCCCAGTCTGGCCTGTGCCAGTAGGCAAAGGCATAGAAGGCTTCCACTTGCATGTCCCTGACTGTGCCTCATCACCAAACAAAAGCGAAGAGGGCGAAGACATCATAGCAATCACTGATGAGGGAGAAAAATCTGAAGATATACAGGTCTGTAAATATCCCATACACATCTTTACCTGTCTTGGGCTCAAGTTTTGACCGCCATTTACTAACCAGGTGACTTTAGGGAGCAACATGTGAAGTCTTAGTTTCCGTGCTGTGAAAATACAGATAATAATAATAGTAACTGCTTTTAGGGATATTTTGAGGATTAAATGACATAGTTCAAATGAAGAGCTTGAGACTGCAGTCACTCTATTGGTGCACATAAAGCAAAATCATCTATTTCTCTTTCCATGAATGACAACACAAAAATCAGATGGGGAAAGGCTGTTGCTGTCTGTGATCAGCTCCTTAAAAGGACAGAAATAGAGGGCTCCTCCCTTGTTGCTATGCAGTCTTCAGCAGGCGGAGCTCTTAGCTCTGAAAATCTGTTCCATGTGGTTAGAATAGCTCTGCAAAGACTGGGGCGGTGGGGGGAACCTTTTTCTCTGTGTTCTGTCTCTTCAGATGGTTCAGGCCAGTCTGTGTTTTTCCTGAGACAAAGCCACAGTCCCTGTAAGACACAGCTTTGCCAAAACCTTTGCCCCTTCTGGGGGCTACGGAGCCAGCCGTGCCTGTGGGGCTGAAACAAAACTCGCCTCTCGCCACCCTGTTTAGTGCGGCATCTGCCGGCAGCTGCTGCTGGTGCAGACTTGCAGGTGGCGGTGCAATCGATACCCGTCTTTAGCAAGTTCAAGGTCAAGGGAATCTGCAGGCCAGAGAAGACAGTGATTTCCGTGTTGCTTAGGTCCCCTGCCTCATGCCTTTTTACTACAGGGAAGTAAATCTCAGAGAAAACCTCATGTCTTGCCCTTTTATGTGACAGGTCAACATCCCTCTAGCGGGACCTTGACCTTTGTCCAAATGTCGCCCACACATCTTCCCTGTAGCATGCAGGACTCCAAATCATGCATTAATATTTTACTATACCAGGTTCCCTGTGCCCCTTGGGCAGTTCCTAAACATACCTTGCAGTGACACGCATTGTACATACATTCATACACTCAGCAAACATCTATTAAGAACCTAGTGTGGGTCAGGCACGGTGCTGGGCAACTTAAGTATAAAAACAACACAGGAGCTCACAGTTCTGGGAGTGAGAGAGGCAGCTTATAACCACCAAACATCTATTAAGAACCTAGTGTGGGTCAGGCACGGTGCTGGGCAACTTAAGTATAAAAACAACACAGGAGCTCACAGTTCTGGGAGTGAGAGAGGCAGCTTATAACCACCAATCCCAAGAGGGAAAGATGTGCTCAGACAGAGCCGTCTGCAGGGACCACCCTACATGAGCTCCTCCTCTGGACCCCGGTAGTTCCCAAAGCAAATGACACTTTTGAGAGGCTCAGAAAGTGAGGAGGGGCTGGTCAAAGAGAATGGCGTGCAAAGGGATGTGGGGGCACACCTGGCACACTCCACCACCGATTATTCATCACAGTGCCTTTCTAAAAACTTCACATGAAATATCCTATATCTTGAAATTTATTGTGTTCCATCCCATTGGGCAGAAGGTCAGAGAGAACATTTCTGAGTTATACCTCGCTGCGTTTCTACATCCTGTTTAAATGTATGGTCACTCTTTATGAAATGTTAGACACAGACCGCCTGGCTCCCTGCCTCAGTGTGTCAAAAGTGGGGGGCCATTCTATTCAGGTGGACACATGTCCTCCCCCTCGGGTTTAGGGCCTGCCCAGGAGGCTGTCAGGAGATTCCTCCAGAGAAGGAAGTGACTTGGCTCTCTTCTTAGCTGCCACACCACTGCTATTACTCCCTGCCTATATCCAACGGCTGGAGGATGGTTACAGAGTCTGGCCTGGTCACTGATCCTGAGTCATTAAAACTTCAGTCTGGGGCCCCAGCTCTCTGGGCTCTAGTCAACTTGCTTGAGATCTGCAATCTGCATTTGTTCTTTTACTTGCTCTCACTCTGCCTAGCACTGTTCCAGGTGCCAGGTTACAGAATCAAACAAGGCACACAGGTCTCCTCTCATGGATCCCTCATGCCCACGGAAGAGACAGACAAGCGACAGGCAAAGAAACATATAGGTAAATAAAGGAGAGATGCCTGTAGAGTATAAAGTTCTATGAAAAGGTGAAGACAAAGCTGGGTGATGTGTTTCAGTATAGTGCTGACAGAAGCTTTTGAAATACGGGACACAAGAAAGGCCCCACCCACTGAGGAGACCTCTGAGCTGAGCTCTGAATGAAAAGCCGGCTACAGAGGGCATGGAAGGCTGGTGAGTTTAAAGGAAGGAATTGTAAAGTCCTAAAATATAGTGAGAGTAGTAAATTCCAAGAATAGAAGCAAGAGGGTAGTAAGGCAGAAAGAGGTTACAGTGGCCAAGAAAGGGAGGTGGAGTAGGTCAGTTTTTGGTGTCCAGATCTTATTCTAAGTATAATGGAAACCTAATGGAGAGTTTCAAGTAAAAAGATGACATGATATGACTTATGTATTTTTGTAAATGATTGCATCAGAAGTTCTCTAGCCAGGCATGGTGGGACAATTCTGTAATCCTAGCAGTCTCAGAGGCACACAAGTTCAAGCCTAGCTTGGGCAACTTAGCAATTTAATGAGACTCTGTCTCAAAATAAAAACGCAGGGGCTAGGGATTTAGCTCAGCAATTAGAGTGCTCGCCTTATGAAGCACAAGGCCCTGAGTTCGATCCCCAGCACAAAAAAAAAATAAAAATAAAAATAAGAAAATAAAAACGCATTGAGGATTTAGCCCAGTGCAAAGGCCCTGGGTTTAATCATCAGTGCTGCAGAAATAAAAACAAAGTGCTCTGGATTCTTGCATGATAGCATCTAGTATTTCCCAGATAACCTCTCTGACTTGACCTTTGGCTTACAAACTTGAGGTTCCCTCGAGTCCAACACCTCATCCCAGCACCCTGGCTGCTGACAGATGGAGGTGAGCCTTGTTCAGAGCAACACCGCCCACCATTCATTCATCTAAATGCCTCATTCCAAAACCAGCATGGCCTTTGTGCTCATTAGCCACATCCCTGATTACAGAGTAAACTTCTCTTTCAACAAAACTGCAGATTCTCATTTCCTTGAAACTGACCAGCTGGGCAGCTCGCCAATTTCAGCACAGTAATAGATTTCCCGAGTGGGATTCAAACTTGCCATGCTTCCCATAGGCTGCACCCCAGACCAGCTGTGTGGGGCTTCCAGGCTTTCAAAGATCACGTAGTGGTCTGGGGCAAAGTTCCTCGTGCAGGGATAGGCACATCTGAGAAGCTGTTGAAGGATACAGATGTACCCAAGGACCATCCCAGATTTTAGGAATCACAACAGAGGTGGGACCAGGGAAACTGTTTTTGTTTGTTTTTCTGTTTTCAGTACTGAGGATTGATCGCAAGAGCCTTCTTGCTGAGCTACATCTTCATCCCTTTTTAAAACTTTTAAAATTTTGAGACAGGGTCTCACTAAGTTGCCCAGGCTGGGCTCTAACTTGGAATCCTCCTGCCTCAGCCTCCCAAGGTGCTAAGATTAAAGGCATGCATATCCATACCTGGTGAAAAACTGTATTTTTAAAAAAATGCCTCTGTCAATCCTGGCATGTACCTCTGTCTAGGAGCCACCAAACTGGAGAGAATTGGGCTGTATTTGTAAGCTCACCACCATAAATTCTTTTTTTGCAAAAAAGGCTGAGTAAAAAAAAAAAATATGCATCCAGGGGCCAGTATCAGAAGAAGCAAAACTACGTCTGCACTTACATCATCTGGACTCCTTCAGAAGACAAGGATGTAAGGAAGGCATTACGGGTATATTCAGCCCTGAACTCTCTGTTCAGCAAGTCATCTGAGGAAAATGTGAAGTGCTATCTTTGTGCTCAATACTTTAAATGCTCACAGATCCACAGCAGCAGCCAGCAATCCCACATACTCAAGAGGCTTCACACCACATTCTCTGAGGACCCACATTCTGTGAGGCTTTCAATTTCCCTGGATATTCCCCTGAAAGTGTAAAACATTACAGTCCTCCTTAATTCGCAAAAAGTCTATAGCACCAAATAATTAGAATTTCTGTATCCTTGCTGGCTCTTCAGCATCTATGAAGATGAGGGCCGGTGGCCTGGAAGAAGCAGGACCAAAATAAACTGAGCAGCAATTGGGTTGCAGCCCATTTCATTGGGCAAGTGTTTACTGAGCACTTACCATGCACCAGTCTCTATGCCATACACTTTTTCGTGCTGTTTCATTTAATTGTTAAGCCCATTATCATTATCTCTCTTTTATAAGCGAGGAGATTGAGAAGCCAAGGAAGGTAAAGGCCTCCCCCAAGGCACACTGTTGATGCCAGACGAGGAGTCCAACCCAGACTTGCATCTAAGCCAGGCGCTCCTTCCTGTGGCTCTCTCAGCATCTCATACATGACAGACACTGTGTGGGACGTGAAGATGAGTCAGCCTTGGGTCCCCACCCTCAGGCTGCTCACAAAGAGCAAGAGGTAAAGAAAATGGGGAGATGATTAAAGTAGATGGCTGAATGCAACCGATGCTGCATAATACAAGACTGGAGCTCGGCCATCACGGACGGGGGCAAAGTAAGCCCAACTCAGGGTAAATTTAAGCCTTCACAAGGTGACTTCTGAGTTGGGATTTCCCAAAGGGGAGTAGGATTTGACAGGCAGAGAAGACAGGACAGGTTATTCTAGGTAGACCATTAAAATTAATCAAGACAAAGAATGAGGAACAAGTTCAGGGCAAGGGGAAGATCCAATACGACTAGAGCACTCGGCGGTGGGGACCACATCTTCAGGTGAAGAGAATTACCAAAGGTTGCCAGGTAATGGACTGAGATGATGAAAAGGGGGCACTGAGAAAATGACCATATTCATGTCTCTTGAAACCACCAATACTGCCTCCCACCAAAGTCTTCACATGTTTTACTCCCCTTCTCTTTGATATCGTGATGACTCCTGCACAACCTTTATGACTTGCCGTGGGCATCACCTCTTTTAGGAAGTAGTCCTGTCCTCCCCAGATTGGGTGGGGTGCCCCTCAGTGTGTTTCTGAGTTTGACTCTATCGCACTTGATATCCTCCACTGAATCTTCTATTTGCCTTTGCTACCAGGCAGATGTACCTTGAAAGTAGGGAACATGGTTATTCATCCCCAATTTCCCCAAATCCTTGATTTCTTACCACCTACTAACAGACGGCTCCATAGTGTTTGATGGACCAAATATTTCAAAAATAAAACCTTATATTTATGATCAATGAATTTTCAACAAGGGCACAAGACTATTCAATGGGAGTAATAATCACCTTTTCAAAAAGTGGTGCTGGGACAACAGGATATCCACATGTAAAACAATGAGGTGAAACTCCTACCTCACACCATATATAAAAATTAACTCAAAGCACATCATACACTAAGAGCTAAAACTCTTAGAACAAAACAAAGAAGTAAATTCTTATGACTTTGGATTAGGCAATGATTTCTTAGCTACAACATCAAAATCACAAGCAAGAGAAGAAAAAAGTAGGTAAAATGAACTTCATGGAAACTTAAACATTGTCAAGCCAGGTAGAATGGTACAATCCAGGTAGAATGCTTGCAATCCCTGAACTCATGAGTTTGAGGTCAGCCTGAACTACATAAGAAACTGTCTCAAAAACAAAACAAAAGTTTTTTCTTCAAGGACCATCAGTAAAGTGAAAGTCATAGACTAATTGGAGAAAATGTTCTCACACTATAGATCTGAGATGAGACATATCCAGAATGGAAAAAAAAAAAAAAAACCCAAACTCTTCCAACTAAGTGATAAAAAGACAATCTTAATTTTTAAAGAAAGGGCCTGGGAGCATAGCTCAGTAAAAAGAAAAAAAAGTGCACATTTGGCATGTGTGAGGCTCTGGACTTCAAGAATAAAATAAAACAGCCAAAGAATTTGGGTAGATATTTTCCAGATAAGATACAAAAATCATCAATCAGCACATGAAAAGATTCTCAGTATCATTAGCCAATAGGGAAATGTAGATCAAAATCAGAACGAGACACCACTTCACATCTTCTTAGATGGTTAAAATTTAAAAAGACAGATTGCTAAGAGGATGTGGAGAAATTGAAACCCTCACATTTTGCTGGTGAGATTGTAAAACGGGGCAGCCACTGTGGAAAGCAGTTTGGCAGTGTCTCAAATGGTCAAATATACACTTGCCATATGATCCAGCGATTCCACTCCTAGGTGTATACCTAAGAGTACTGAAAACATAGGTCCCACAATCTGTAAATGCTTGTTCATAGCAGCATTATTCATAACAGTCAAAGGGGTGAGGTGGGGGAACCTCAAGCATGCGTCATCCCAGTGAACAGATAAATACAATGTGTTGTTCCCATACAAGAGAATAATAGCAATCAAAAGGAATGAAGTACTGATACTTGCTAAAATATGGATGAAACCTGAGAACATCACGTTAAGTAAAAGAAGCTTAACAAAAGGCTACATATTGTATCATATTATATATATGTAATGTCCAGAATAGGCAAATCCACAGAGACAGATGGTATTTCATGGGTTTATTTTGGAGCTAATGAAGATATTTTAAAATTAGATACAACCCTGGGAATACACTAAAAATCACTGCATACTTTAAGCAGGTAAATTCAATGATGTACAAATTATATCTCAATAAGGCAATTATACAAGAAATAAATACAAACAAAACCCTCCAACTGGGGCCCGACACGACCCACAGCACATTACGGCATCCTCTTCTAACACTTATTTTTTTCTACCTCCTTGGGCACATTTTCAAAACTATTTGTTGATGTTCTTACAGCATTTTCCTTTTTTTTTTTTTTTTAAATAAGCTCACTACCTTCATTCTACTCAGGACTCAGGAGCAATAAATTATACTTACAGAAATTACAGTGGCACAGAAGCCAGACTTACGATTATGGAAAGCCATATTTTAACTGAGAGGGTTCATTACAATATATATTTTTAAAGCAGTGCCGAGAATGCTAATCAACGCTCACAAAATTTAATCTTCTCGCTGCATGTATGATGTTTTCTACCCAAGTTTTATAAATAACCACCGTTGCTCACCAGGATATAAAAGAGGACAACAGGGCAGGAAGGGATACAGGGCCAGCACACTGTGGAGCATCATTTCAGGTAATGTTGTAGTGACTGACTTAAATCCACAGGTGTGTCCCAGGTCTGGGATGACACAGGGGTAGCCTGACAGGTGCCATATCAAGTGCTGGCCCAGTGACTCTAGAGTGCTTCTTGCCCAAGTTTAATGAGGTTTTTCCCTGTAATTACAGTGAATTGAAACTAATTTCTGTTTGATGATTTTTTTCAAAAATTACGTGACACCCTTAGAGATCGCTGGAGCTACCCTAGGGCGTCAACTACAACACAAAAGCCCTGGTGCCATGGAAACTACTGACAGGAGGAAAATATGAAAACACATACCCTTGTGAAATTTCCAAATGTGCTAAAACCAGCAGTTCTCTTTGGAGAGCAAGAGTGTAATATGTGCCAATCGATCTGTTTTAGAATCCAAATGGTTTTGCTCAAACTGCTATAGCCCCATTGGGCAAAAAAGAGCTTTGACACTTAAAAAATGATTAAAAACTCCCTGCTATTTATAATGATGGAGAAATGTCACTGAGAATTAAATGTTTTGTCAGTGGAAAAATGTGGCTGTCTGGAAAAGGCTGTAGATACACACAGGGAATTAATGACAGGGCGGCTGCACTAAGGAGCTCGAAAACAAGTTTTGTTTGGGTTTGGTTTTGTTTTAAATGAGAGGTTTTCCACTTTCTCACTCACCAGAACTCCAGTAGGGTAGGAGACAAGCAAGCCAGACTTCCTGGGTGTTACCCTTTGTCTCTGCAGGGTGTCCCCCTTATTTTTTCTCTCCATTCTCAAAATACAGCCATCCTCTATCACCCTTAGTAGATTTTTATCAGAGCTGATCTAGAAACAAACAAACCGAATCTACTGCACTGCTCAGAATGAGAAAGCAATGACAATAAAATACCAATGGTAACACTATTCTTAGGATCCCACAGTGGGGATCCCGTTGTGTGTCAAAGCAATCAGGGCAGCTAGAACAAGCCACTCAACCAGCAGCCAAGACTCTTCACCAAGGGCCTTTCAACCTCTCCTTCTCCCTCATGGAACTTCTACACCTACCGAGCTAATCCACTCACCTTCTGCACAGCACCCCCCCACACACACCCACACACTGTGTCCCTACCATTGATTTAACGTAGCATGACCCATGCCTACATTCCTGAAAATCTAGGTTGAAACCTTCCTTTAGCTCTGTGATTCTTCTCTCTGCTGGACACATTTACAGAAATGTTGCAGCCCCTTCATTAGCATGAGTGTGCTTGTGTTCTGTTTCCTACTTGTTAATCACAACACGCTTTATTATAGAACAGAAGATACCAATGTGCTCATCTCGGTAAATTCTAGACTGCCTTTCCCACCCCTCACCTCTTACCCTCACTGCTGATGCTTCTCAAAATTTTCAACTACTATTTTTGCGTATGTTTGTTGGTCAGGTAGAGGCCATGAAAAAATATAAGAAAAAAGGTAAGTTTTTCAATGCACACTTTTACAAAAGTATAAACAGCTCCTGTTTGCTTCATATTGGCAAGTGAATTTATGATCTGCTCCCTCAGTAATGTTTATTAAGCTCCCACTGTGTGCCAGCCAGGCTACCAGCTGCTGAGGATTCGATGGAAACCAAGGTCAAGCCCCTGCCTGTAAGGTACTTAGCAGCCAAC
>PVJO010012391.1:0-55648 GCA_004026905.1 Hystrix cristata
TATAAAAGGAGGATGGTGGACAGAGGAGAGGAGTACTAGAAGGAAAGAAGGGGAAAAGCAGAAAGGTAACAGGGGAGAAAGGGGAATGGGAAAACATGGAAGATGATGAATGAACCTGCTGTAAATAGGGAGGGAGGGTGCAGAGGGGAGGGGCGGGGGAGAGGGGGGAGAACCAAGATGCATCATGTATAGGTACAGAATTAATGTAATGAATGTGACCATTGTATGTAGAATGTACCAATACATGTTCTTGGTTTAAAATAAAAAAAAAAAGAGAGTGTGAGCAGAGGAAGGGGTCTGGGAATCCAGAGGCTGCTGTGGATGAAGTTCGGGTCTCCAGGAGCGGGCACACCAAACAAAGCCCAGGCTGGGAAGAAGATAGAGGTGCAGACAGAGAAGGCAGTGAAGAAGTCCAGCGGGAAGTTGGTGTTAAGGTAAACTCTTAGTCTCATCATTTAGAGGCCTCGTGGGTAGCTGTCCTCATTTAGCAGACTAGAGCTACAATTACGTTTATCACAGCGAGTTACAAAACTGTCATCCTGAATTTGACTGCGTCGAGTGGTAGGTGTCCCTAAGCTTTCCATCTATACCTGCATTGTGGAGGTTTGTGAAATAAATCGACTTGGCCTGTACACTATGTTCAAATTAACAAAGTTCACCATTTATATTACTGATCTTGACTCTGCTACTTTTAGGTTTGCCCCCCCCAAAAAAAAACACTGTGCCAGGCATTCCAAGTCAGAGCATTGAAAATAATCAGAGCGTCGCAGTCTCACAGTGTGGAGATCTTTGCTTATCAAAGGCATGATTCATGTATGAGCTTTGTTTAATCCCTTCAATTAATTTAATACATAATTTCCTGGCTTTTAGAAACTGAAGAAGCCAAAAGAGATGAAAAAATTGTATCCATCACTGAAGACAGCCAGGAAGAACACAGGCTTTCAAATGGTAGGTACACTCAAGTGAAGTTAAAAAACTGCCTTTTTAATGAAAAGATTAGCAATGTCAAAGGAATTTGATATTCCTTAGCCATCAGTAAGTTGTTGTCACCTCATCTTTTACTCGAAAAAATCATATTTGAAATATACTTGAATCTTTGAAGGAAATGACCAGATATTTGTTGAGCATGTTCTATGTCCCGGTTTCTGTGAGAGACTTTGGGGACGCCAGAAGGAAGTAATGGCCACACAAAGTCTCCAAGGCAAAGCGACCAAAAGACTATGAGATGCCAAGATACGTGATGCATTAAAAAGCGTAATAAAATAAGACGAGATAGATCAAAAGGCAAAGAAATATATAAGAAGCAATCTGAAAACTCACAAGGTAAGGAAGGACCCTTTAGTGTAGGAGGGAGAAAATAATCATTCCTTCAAATCTGCCTGGAATGTAAGATGACTAAAGATAAATAAATAGATATTGATTCAGAAACTGTGCTCATTCGGTTAGGCAGGAAGAAAAAGTTCTAGAGGTCTGTACAACAACGTGTACATAATTGACAACACTTTATTCTTAAAAATGTAAGAAGGTAGATTTCGTGTTACAGGAATCTTACCATCAAAACCCTGGGGCAAAAATGTATAATAAACATTGTGAAGAAGAAAGAAAATATTCAGATTGGAAGGAGAACTAGGGAGGGGAAGGAGGAAGGAAGGAAGGGAAAAGGAAAAGAAAAGAAAGGGAGAAAAAATTGGAAAAATGTCAGTAAAGCTGTTGTAAATAAGGAGGGGAAGAGGAGTTGAAGGGAGGGGTGGGAAAGGGGAAAAAAACAAGATATGTCATATACAGGTACAAATTAACTATGATGAATGCGATTGTTATGTATAGCTAAAATGTACCAATAAACCTTTTTGGTTCAATAAAACTGCTACAGGGGTAAAAAAAATCCCCGTGAGGTACTAGGGGCATAAAAATAAACCAAGATGCCTCTTGACCTCAAATGTACTTGCCATCTAGCATAGGAAATAGCAAAGCAAAGATAAGATTATTCTATTGAGAGGTGTCTTAGTTTATTCAGGTTGCTATAACAAAACACCAGAGACTAGGTGGCTTATAAATACCAGAAACTTATTTCTAACAGTTCTAAAGGCCAGGAAGCCCCAAATCAAGGCATTGGTAGAATCAGTGCAGTTAGGAGCCATTTCCAGGCTCGTGGTTGCCACTTTCTCACTTTGTCCTCACGTGGCAGATAAGGACAAATGAGCTCCCTTGCAGCTGTTTTCTATGGGGGTCATCCCATCTGAAGAGCAGAGTCCTCGGGATCTACCCACCCCTGCAGGCCCACCCTCTTCACATGGTTACACTGGGGTTCAGGCTTCAGCGTATGAGTTCAGGTAAAGAGGTGACACACAGGTAGAGCCCAGCAAGGGGTAAGTGCCGTGCTAGAAAGAGGTCCAAGTATAACAGGAGCACACAGGGGGCTCCTGACACGGGCTCTCTGGAAGAGATGACGTGGAGCTGCGTCTGAAAGCATGAGGGATGACTTGTAACTTAGAGGAAAGAAAGAATGCAGATGGAGGGGCCGCCAGGGAGGTGATTGTGAAAGGTAACCCATTAGAGAGAAAGGAACATGGCAAAGGAGACTTTTCAGAAAATCAAGGTGTGCCTAGATGTGCAACTCTGGGGTAGTAAAAAAAAAAAAAAATGTTTTCAGAAGACAGTAAGTAGTGTAGTTAGGACACAAAGGAGTAATAGAACTGGATGAGGGTGGGGGCCACATGTTGTCTGGCTGTATGGTTGTCAATATGGCTGGTGGATGGTGGACAAAGCTGAAATAGCTGGGGTCAGGCTTACAGAACTAATCTAGCTGGACCATTAACCCTACAGAGGACTGTCACCCACCCCAAGTCACTGTCCAGAGAACCGTGGCGAACTCAGTCCCAGCCTGAATAGAGCTCTAAGAGACCCAGGCAGCTAGCCTGCTTCTCTAGGTATCTGACTAGCAGCACTTTATTCTGATTGAGGCACTAAGGACCTTGTAAGAGAACTGGGAAAATCCGTAAGATTGTTCATGAGGAAGTTGACTGGATGGAAGAGAAGCCAAATTGCAGAGTATATATTCCCTAGAATACTTACAATTTAAGTTGTTAAAATCATAGGCACTTAGACCTCCTGAGTCATATTCTTGTGCAGGCTAAAGTATTTCAAGCATGATAAGGTAGAGAAATAGCTTTGATTTCAGGCTGTTTGGGGGAGCATTTGTTGAATGAGTATTGCAAACAAATGTAATTTATTACAATGTTTTCATTGTGAAAACAATGTCTATAACCTTACATGGGTTGTAGAAACATCAGTGATTAATGAAATCAATTTGACCACTAGCATTTTTCTCATTGAAATATTATTAAATTGATAAGAAAAGAGTAAGAATACCAAGGTTTTTTCCTCAGTGAACTAGAATAGAAAGAAGAGATAAGTAATAAAGATTTTCAAGAAAATGCAAGCAAGAATAGTTTAGGAAGGAGTATTATTTCATGTACTTTTTGTTTCACACAAGTGCACGTACTGTGCTATGACGTTAAATGCATTTTTAACCATAGATCCTGGTCCGCACCATTTGAAAATCACTGACTTAGAGCAGCTCGCAGGGTTTAGGCTATGTTCTAAACTCAACATGTTTTGTTTAATTTTAGTTTCAGAACATAAAGCTAACATACATTCCGATGTATTCTCAGATGAAGTTGTTCACACAAGGTAAGTCAGTGGAGCTGCAGGGAATCTTCAGACGGCTCATACTTGTGGTTTGTGTTATCTGCATGTACAGAATGACACTAGGATCAGAAGACCACATCCAGAAACTGAAATGAGTTTTAAATAACCCTGATCTCTGATCTTTTTCTTTTTTTTTCCTTTTCCTTCCCCCCTCCCTCCCTCCTTTCTTTCCTTTCTTTGCAGTACTTTGAACCCAGGGCCCTCATACTGAGCTACATCGCTGGTGCTTTCCTTAATCTTTTCATTTTGAGACAGAGTCTTGCTCAAATTTCCAGGGCTAGGCCCAAACACTTGATCCTCCTGCCTCAGCCTCCCAGAGTGCTACGATTACTAGAGTGAGCCACTAAGCCTGGTTGATTCTTTTCTTATATTTCATTAACCCTTTGAAAGAGGGATTAAAATGGTAATACAGTAATTGTTTTTAATACTAAAATTGCTTCCATATCTTACTCACCTCAAACTCTCCCCAATGCTTTAACCTCAGCCCTCGCCCTGCCCCTTTCTACTTAATTCTTCATTACAAAGCTCAAAATGGTATGATGACAAGACAGGAAACTTCTCAGAAGATGCATGAGAGGAAAAGACAGAGGGCTAATGTGGAATTCTCCTGAATAAGGAAATCTAGAATTTTCTGTGCACATGTGAGTGTGTGTGTGTGTAAGTGCGACACACAGAATACATATATTCCTCATTTAACAACCTACCTGTTTAATGGCTGTTCAGACTTATGTTTGAGGAACACTCTTCAGACTTACGACCCATTACTCAGACTGAACAACACATTCTTTTTTTTTTTGCATAGTTCTGCACATCTTATTTATACAGCCTCAATGTACAGTACACCTTGTTTATACAGTACTGTAATTTTTGCCGATTGTACAGTACAGTACTGTATAGTTTTATGTTCTGTTATACATTACAGTACTGCATGTAAGAGTTATGCAAATAAAAGCAAAGTCATCAAGTTACAGTTTCCTTTGGCCATTTCTTTGTTCTGAATATTGTAATGTGTATACTATATACCAGTGATGGCGAACCTTTTAGAGACTGAGTGCCCAAACTGCAACCCAAAACCCACTCATTTATTGCAAAGTCCCAACACTGCAGTTAAGCCTGAATACTGAGGTCTTAGTTTAGAAAAAAACAAATCATACATTAACATCTTTGGTCCTAAATTAAAAACACAACTGAGCTTTAAATGATACAAACAACTTTTTCTCGAAAGATGAAAGCTTGCATTTGGTGTCTTTTGCACAATTAATGTGATCTTTGCTGCTGTACGCATGCTGATAATTTCTCAAACATTGCCCAAGGCAGCTTGTCCCATGTACTGACAGAGAGGGCTCTGCTTGCCTGCTGCAGCACATGTGCCATCGGTTCGCTGCCACCGCCATACACAATTCCTCATTTAGTGACCAACGCATCGAACAGCCTAGTCGCAGGAATGGAACTGAGTTGTTGAATGAAGAATGTCTGTGCTTGTGAATATTTACGCAGAAGCTTGGATTGAGACTCCATGAAAAAATGACTTAACATCTTGCAACTTCTAAGAGTACAAGGCTTTCTGAGAAGCTTCAGAATGTAAGAAACAGTGGAGGTATCTTGATCACTTTCCTCATTGTTGGGATGAAATACCTGACACACAACCTTAAAAAAGGGGAGGTTTATTTGGCTCATGGTTTTAGAAGTCGCACTTCTACATGACTGACAGTCTGCAAGGCAGAAAACAGCATAACAAAGGGGCATAGGAGAGGAAGACTGCTCACACCATGGCAGCCAGCAGGCGGAGAGAAAAGGGAAGTGTTAGGAATAAACACATTCTCCCAGGTCACACTCTAGTGATCTGCTTCTTCTGGCTAGACTCCACCTCCTAACAGCAGGTCAGCTATATCACCCCCAAGGTTCAATCAACTTCCAAAAGATCTGCCTATGAATGCATGAGGAACTTTGGGGGACCTTCTTGATCCAAGCCATAACATTTCACCCTGATCCTCAAAAGACTCATGTGCCCCTCTTTTATGCAAAATGCATTTAGTCCATCTCTAAGATTCACCAAAGTTTTAACAGTTCCACCACTGCTGAAAAGTCCAAATCCAAAATCTTATCTGAGACACAAGGCAAACCCTTAGCTGCGAGCCCCTGTAAAAAGCAAAGAGAAAGTTAAACACTTCCAACATACAGTGGGACAGGGTAAATATTTCCATTCCAAAAGGGAGAAAGAGGGGAATAGAAAGGAATCAGACCAAAGAAAGACTGAAACTCAGCAAGACAAACTTGCAGTTCCATGTGGAGCATCTAGGGCAAAGTTGTGGGCTCCAAAGGGTTTGGGAGGCCTTGCCCCTATGGCACTGCCCTCATGGCTTCTCTCTCAGGGTGGCTTGCTCATTGTCTGCAGCTTTCCTCAGCAGACCTTCCACGTTTCTGGCATCTCCACCTTCCTGGGGTCTCCAGTGTACTTTTGGCTTCACATTCACAGGTTCATGCACTGCTCTCTCAGAGGCACACTGCCTGGCCTCCCGAGTCTTCTTTTGAAATCTGGGTGAAAGTCTTCTTGACCTCAGAACTCTTTCACTCTGCCTGCCTGTAAAACCAGCACCATGGGGATGACACCAAGGTCTGCTGCAGCTTTGAGCTGGGCCCCCTTGACTCATGGTGGCAGCAGCCTCTGAGTGCCTGGATGGCTGAGCACTGTGAACTAAATCCTGGGAAACTAATTTACAAGCAAGGTGTCCGGGGACTCTTTTCTCAAAACACAGTCTTTCACTTGTGGACCTTTGGGCTGCCAAAGGGTTAGGTCCTGCTGACTTCTGGAAAGCCCTCAAGGCATCCTTCCAACTGTCCTGATACAAAGTATTTGGCTTCTTTTTAACACTAATCTTTTTATCAAACAAACTCTCCTTGGTCAAAAAATTCCAGGCTCCAACTTTACAGGCACTTCCTTTCTGGCCAAACTCACAACTTTTCAGATCACTCAGCTGTTCCATTTTCTCTTGATTCTCAATGTAGAGATGGTTAAAAGCAGCAAGTAGCACTCATGATATAGCCTAAACACTGGGCTGCCTTGAAATTCCCTTCACCAGATTAATTTCTCCGCTTACCAGTCCAATTATTTAAATACAGGATGACCAAAAATTGCACATTTTTCATTAATTTTTATAAGATAATATGTCACAAAATATAAAATGACAATTGTATCAAATTTACTCAATACAAGAATCAACCAGTAGGAATGACACCTGCCTAAGCAACACTCAGTATAGTCAGTACACAAACTAATGCGCCGCCTGAGTGATTCTCAGGGTAAACTGTCAAGTGGTTAATGGCAGTCTCTCACAAAGTCTCCAGGCATGAATAAAATGTGAACAAATTTTCTGCCAAAGCATAACATACATGGCCTGGAGTCCAGCTGCAAATGGACTCCATGTTCCCAACCGAAACCTCCTGAGCCTGGTCTTTATTAAAAGCCTGGGCTTTTCCATCAGTATTTTGTTCTTTTGAACTCTGACCAGAATCGGCCATCAAGCTCAGTTTATGGCATTCTAGGCCTGCTCTAGCCAGCATCTCCAAACTCCTCCTGCTAACCGGTTCCAAAGGCTTCTAAACCACATGGTCAAGTACAGTCACAGTGATGATTCCACTCCTGGTACCAATGAGTCGGTTTCCTCATCACCAGGACAAAACACCCACAGCACAAAGGAGGAGCAGTTCATTTTGGCTCACGGTTTCAGAAGTCTGTTCCTGAGTGGTCATCTGGCCCCATGGCAGAAAACAACACGGCAGAGGGACAGAGTGGAAGAAAGGTGCTTGCGTCATGGTGGTCAAGAAACAGAGAAGGAAAGAGTCAGGAAAACAACTAGACCCTTCTAGTTTACACTCCCAGCAACCCACCTCTTCTGACCACAGCTCCCCCTCCTAACAGCAAGTAGGCTGCATTGTCCCTATGATACATTTACCTTCCCCAAGCACTGCCTATGAGTGCATGAGGCCTTTGGGGGATATTTCCAATCCACGCCATAATGGTAGGAGAAAATAAGAATAATTTCAAACATTGATGTGCTTTGAATTCTAAAAACTAGTCTTTTAATTCTCTGCTTGTGGCAATGGATCTTTTAGATCTGATTCTTCAAGCCATCTCTGAGAAGTTACAGATTTAAGAATCCATAAATAGTAAGTAGGTGCTAGACAAAAAATGAAGATTTTTTTGTTCTACAACCAAAATCGGGTAATAGAAGATCAAGTGCCTTTGCAATATAACCTCCCTACCACCATATCCAGGGATCTCAGGCTGGCTTGTCCACTCTCCTGGAACCCTAGCTTCCCACTTGTATAACCAAGTCTTTGATACTGAGAACCTAATCTTTTCATCAGAATGAATAATTGTGTAAGTAAGGCAATGAACAAAAATACATTTACAAATCCAGATTTCCAAAGTATGTACCTGAGTTTTCCCAATATTTTATGAAAACAAGGCTGGTGTAGATGTTTTTTGTGGTTGACCAATCAAGATATTCACCCAAATTCCACATTTATTTAAGTGTCCAATAAAATGAACACAGTTCGGTGGATCTTTTATTCTGAAAGTGTATATATCAATGGGCTGTGGACTGGAGCTAACCATGGAGAATTACATTTAGTGCATTGAGGAGCAACAGAGCCCAGAAACAAAATGGAGCTGAGAATGTAAATGCATGCAGAATTCAGAACAACATGCAAAGGGCCAAAAGATACTGCTCATAACAATATCACAAGGCCAGGAGAGGCCAGAGTTATATTTGCTCTGTGAAAATATCTAATGATAGTTTGTGATTTTATTTCCCCATAGAATCATACATAGTCACTTCCTTGGCCATTGAATCAGAATGAATACAGGAACTCAGTAAACAAAAGGAAGAGGGGAGTAAAAGAAAGGCTAGTAAAAGCAGAAATGACTAATATACATGTTAATGGTATTATATCTTCATTTTTCTTCCTTTTACAGACATTAAAGGCAAAACAGCAAGACCCTAAGAGATGAAAGTGGACAAAATCTAAAGTTATTTGGCACTGTAATAAATACAGAAAGTCCTACCAATGGCTGCATTTAGGGAAGGAAAACTTTGAAGATTTACTGCAGCCTCAGATAACGTTACGCTCGGCAATTAAATATTTTCGTGGCAGTGCAAAATGTCAGAGCTCAGTCATTCTGTGTTACTGATATCCACTCCTGTGTGCATAACTTTATTTTCTGAGAAATAGTTTGGTGTCAATTGCTGTTTTTTAAATTACATTAAGAAAGAGTGGTCAGTCCTTGCGCCTTTGTCTGAGAGACCTACTTCCTCCCTCCAGCCGTTCCTAAAACATGGCCCTGAGTAGCCACATTCACTCCGTGTCCTGACCACCTAGGC
Source organism: Hystrix cristata (assembly GCA_004026905.1). Taxonomy (NCBI): domain Eukaryota; kingdom Metazoa; phylum Chordata; class Mammalia; order Rodentia; family Hystricidae; genus Hystrix; species Hystrix cristata. Next base: position 9,093 of record PVJO010012391.1, read on the forward strand.
TTCAACCGATTGGGTTGCAACGAAGGAGAAAGAATCTTTTACGCCCTCTCATCCCCCATATGAACTTAAACAAATAGTTGAGTAACCTGATGTCTGAGTCAGGTTAATGATGATAAGACAAGACCGCAGGGCTGCGCTCTGAGATCTTTGGGGCTAGTCAAGCTCAGCTTCTTCAGAAGACTTGGCTACACGCTGTCTTTCGTGTCAGTGTCCTTGCAACAAACTGAACTTTTTCATTAACTTCGATGGAATAGGTTTCCATATTTCGATACCAGATACGGGCTGACTAAATTTTAAAGAAAAACAATATTTTTTACCATAAATTTGCATTCTTTAACTAAGAATTAGTCTTTTATCAAAGCAGTCCTAGTCAAACCAATACCCTCACTTAGTTTCAATTTCAATAAGACCTTACAAAATAGGAACTTTTGTGTAAGCCAGTTAGGAACTTCCGAAAACCCAGGAGTGTTGCTAAAAACTGCAGCTCTCTGTGCTTTCTTGGTATTTTCAAATAACTCTGAGGGACAAATTACTTTCTGAAAATTCAGAAGAGTTTGAAATGCTTTCTATACCATCATAATGAAACGGACAACTTCAAGCCCAGATTGATGGCTTAGTGACTTTCTCGTCACTGAGGCACAACACCTGACACCTGCAGCTTAAAGGAGGAAGGTTTATTTTGGCTTCCAGTTCATAGAGGTTCAATCACAGTCGGCGGGCGCCAAGGCGCAGAAGCACGGCGGACAGTTGCTCAGGGCGCAGCATCCAGGAAGGAGAGAGGACATCAGGGGGAGATAAACCCTTCGAAGCCTTGCTCTGACTGTCCCACCTCTTCCTACCAGACCCCGCCTCCGAACAGCACGTCGGCTGTCAGTGCCCATAATCCATCCACCGTCTAGAGATAGGCTGTAATAATAGGCTTTGGCTTCATCCAAGGTCAGCGTTTGATGGATGTTAGCGTGAAGAAAGCTTAATGTTTGTCTTAAGGACATAAACTCCTTCCCTAAGCTTAACACTCTTCCTGCCTCTCTTTGTGGGGTCCCAACCAAGGGGGTGTGACCACAAAGAGCAATAAATGGATGGATGCTCTGGGCACATGGCAGTTGCCTTTGCCTTACCTGGTTTCTTCCTGGTGAAATTGAACCAGGTTGGAAAATGTGACTAAGACCAAGAAGCCAAAGCAAAGGATCATACTTCATAACCCTTAAATCGTGTATGTACCCCTGCTTGATACCCCTTGAAGCATGTATGTACCATTCACTTCATACCCCTTGAAGCACGTATGTACCCCTGCTCGATACCTCTTGAATCATGTATGTACCACTTGCTCCATACCCCTTGAAGCATGTACGTACCCCTGCACCATACCACTGGACTCACACATGTACCCCATACTCAGTACCCCTTGAATCATGTATATAACCCTGCTCCACAACCCTTGAATTGTGTATCTTTCCCTGATTCATACCCTTTTAAACATGTATGTACCCCCTGCTCAATACCCCTTGAACCATGTATGAACCCCTTGCTACATAACTGTTTAATCATGTATATACTTCTGCTCCATATCACTTGAATCAAGTATGCACCCCTACTAAACCATGTATGTACCCCTTACTCTATATTCCTTGAATCATGTATGTACCCCTGGACCATAAACCTTAAGTCACATACATAACCCTGGCTCCATACCTCTTGAATCATGTATGTGCCCCTGTTCCAGACCCCTTTAATCATGATTGTACTCCTGCTCTATATCCCTTGAATTATGCATGTAAACCTGTTCCATACCAATGGAATCATGTGTGTGCCCCTGCTCCACACCCCTTGAATCGAGTACATACCCCCTTTTCCAGACCACTTGAATCATGTTTGTACTTGTTGCACCATACCCTTGAATCATGTATATATCCCTGCTCTATATCCATTGAATCATTCATGTACCCCTGCTCCATACCCTGGAATCATATACCTATGCGCTGCTCCCTACCCCTTCAGTGGTGTGTGTATGCCAGCTCCATACTCCTTCCATCATGTATGTTCTGCTGCTCCATACATGTTGAATCATGTATGTACCCTCTTCTCCATACCGCTTGGATTACATATGTACCCCCTGCTCCATATCCCTTGAATCATGTATTTACCACTTACTCCACACCCCTTTGAATCATGTATGTACTATTTTCTCCATAACCCTTGAGTCATATACATACCCCTGCTCCATACCCCTTTGAATGATGTATGTACCCCTTAGTCCATACCCCTTGAATAATGTATATACCCCTGCTCCATACCCCTTGAATCATCTGTGTACCACTCCTCCTTACCCCCTGAATCGTGTGTACCCCTTGCTCCATACCCCTTGCATCATGTATGTGCCCGTTGCTCATTACCACTTGAATAATGTATGTATCCCTTGCTCCATATGCCTTGAATCGTCTATGTTCCCCCTGCTCAATATCCCTTGAATCATGTATATATCCCCTGCTCCTTACCCCTTGAATTGTGTATGTGCCCCTGAACCATAACCCTTGAATCACATATGTAACCCTGCTCCATACCCCTTGAATCAGTTATGAACCCATTCCTCCATACCTGTTGAATCATGCATGTAGCCCTGCTCCATACCCCTTGCATCATGTTTGTACCACTTGATTCATACCCCTTGAATCATGTAATTGCCCCTGCTCCAGAACACTTTAATCTTGAATGTACCCCATGTTCTATATCCCATGAATCGGGTATGGAAACCTGCTCCATAACTCTTCAATTATGTGTGTACCCCTGCTCCAGACCCCTTGAATCGGGTACATACCCCTCTTTCCATACTGCTGGAATCATGCTTGTACCCGCTGCACCATACCCCTTGAATAATGTATGTACCTCTGCTCCATACCCACTGAACCATTTATGTAGCCCTGCTCTATACCTCTTGAATCATGTATGTACCCCTGCTCCATACCTCTTGAATCATGTGTGTACCACTGTTCCATACCCCTTAAATCATGTGTGTACCCCTGCACTATACCCCTTGAATCACATATGTACTGCTTCATCAATACCAGTTGAATCATGTTTACACCCCTGATCCATACCTCTTCAGTCATGTATGTAGCCCTGCTCACATCCTGTGAATCATGTATGTACCCCTGCTCCATACCCCTTGAATTGTGTATGTACCCCTGCTCCATAACCCTTGAATCAAATGTGTGCCCCCGCTGTAAACCCCTTGAATCATGTATGTACCTCTCCTCCATACCCCTTGGATCATGTATATACCCCTTCTCCATATACCTTGAATCATGTGTGTACCTCATAGTTCATAGCCCTTGAATCACATATGTACCCCTACTCCATACCCCTTTTTTTTTTTTTTGTGGTGCCGGGGATCGAACTCAGGGCCTTGTGCTTGCAAGGCAAGCACTCTAATCACTGAGCTAAATCCCCAGCCCTCCATACCCCTTTAATCATGCATGTAACCCCTTCTTCATACCCCTTGAATCATGTAAGAATGCCTGTTCCATTCCCAATCACATATGCACCCCTGCTCCATACTGCTTGAATCATGTATGTACCCCTGCTTCATACCCCTTGAATCATGTATGTACCACTTGCTCCATACCCCTTGAATGATTTATGTAGCCCTGCTCCATATGCCTTGAATCATGTATCTACCCCTGATCCATACCCCATGAATCATTTATGCAGCCCTGCTCCACACCGCTTGAGTCATGTATGTACCCCTGAGCCATAACCCTTGAATCACGTATGTACCTCCTGCTCCATACCCCTTGAATGGCATATATACTGCTTCCTCCATACCCACTGAATCATGTTTGTACCTCTGCTCCATCTTGAATCATCTATGTATCCCTGCTCATACCCTGTGAATCATGTATGTACCCCTGTTCCATACCCTTTGAATCGTGTATGTAGCCCTGCTCTATATTTCTTGAATCATGTATGTGTCCCTAGCCCATACCCCTTGAGTGGGTATGTACCCCTGCTCCACAATGCTTGAATCAAACGTATACCCCCTACTCCATACCCCTTGAATTATCTGTGTAGGTCTCCTCCATTCCCCTTGAACCATGTATGTACCCCTTGCTCCATACCTCTTGAATCATGTGTGTACCCCTTGCTCCATACCCCTTGAATCATGTGTGTATCCCTGTTCCGTACCCATTGAATCATGTATGTACCGCTGTTCCATACACCTGGAATCATGTATGAACACCTGCTCCATACCCCTTGAATCACATATGTATCCCTTGTTCGATAGCCCTGGAATCTTGTATCTACCCCTTGCTGCATACCCCTTGAGTCATGTATATAAGCCTTCTCCATTTCTCTTGAACCATGTGTGTACCCCTTGCTCCCTACACCTTGAAATATGTTTGTATCCTTGCTCCATACCCCTTGAATCATGTATGTACCACTGCTCCACATGCCTTGAATCATGTATATACCCCTTGCTCCATACCCCTGCATCATGTATGTACCCCTTGCATAATATCCCTGGAATCATGTATTTACCCGTTGCTCCATACCCCTTGAATTATATATGTATCACTTCTTCATACCCCTTGAATCATGTATGTACCTTTGCTCCATACCCCTCGAATCATTAATGAACCCCTGCTCCAAATGCCTTGAATCATGTATGTACCCGCTTCTGCATACACGGTTAATCATGTATATACCCCTTGCTCATACCCCTTGAATCATATATGTATCCCTTGCTTGATACCCCTGGAATCGTGTATCTATCCCTTGCTCCCTAACCCTTGAATCATATGTGTACCCTTTCTCCATACCCCTTGAATCATGTATATACCCTTGCTCCGTACCCTTCAAATTATGAATGAACCCCTGCTCCAAACCCCTTGAATCATGTATGTACTCCCTCTTCCATACCCCTTGAATAATTTATGTATTCACTTCTCCATACCCCTGGGCCATGTATGTACCCCTTGCTCCATATCCCTTGAATCATATATGTACCCCTTCTCCATACTCCTTGAATCTTGTATGTACCCTCCTTTATACCCCCAGAATCGTATACATAACTCTGAGCCACATCCCTTTAATCATGCATGTACCCCCTCTCCAAACCCCTTAAATCCTGTATGTACCCTGATCCAGAGCCTGTGAATCATGTATGTACCTCTGCTCCATACACCTTGTATCATATATGTACCCCTTGCTCTATACTCCTTGAATCACATATGTGCACCCCTTACTCCATATCCCTTTAATCATATGTGTGTACCCCTTGCTCCATACCTCTTTAATCATATGTGTGTACTCCTGGCTCCATACCCCTTGACTGCTGTATGTATCCCTTGCTCCATACCCTTTTAGACATGTATGTACCCCTGTTTCATACCCCTTGAATCATGAATGTGAGACACACATCATCCAGAACAAGGTGCAAAAGCCAGAACAGAGAATACAACCTTCAACCTGCTTTACCTTGTCATCTTTTTTGGGTGTTAAGCTTTGGCCAATCAGCTGTCAGTTCTTCAACTGATGGACACCTAGGAAGGGGCTAGAGAGAAACATAGGCAGAGTTTTGTGCTCTTAAAGACACATTCAGTCCCATCCCCATCAGTGTACACTTTCCAGGATGAATATGAACTGTGTTGTATGGGGGACCAGTATGGCATACTCTGGAACAGACTCCCACAGGCGAACAGAACTTGATATTAATTGCTGTGTCCACCACCACACATTTCCCCACATTAAAACATGAAATTTCCCCAGAAGAAAAGTACTCATGTTTGCTATTAACTTAAAAATAATAAAGGGCCTGAGTTCGATCCCTGGCACCACAAAAAAAACAAAACAAAAAAAAAAATAATAATAACGTTGCCATTTCAAAAACATTTTTTTCTGGGTGATTTTGTTTGTTCAGCTCATGCACTGGTTCTTGTAGTATCCTATTTTATATACTGGACTGACTTGGGATATCTTACATCTAGTTTTCTCCATTGGAAATAATTTTTATGTGATATTATTAAAAATAAGTTCTTGATGCTGTTAAAATTGCCACAGTAAAGGAACAAGGGAGGGATGTGTAGTAGAAAATGGAGAGAGTGGTTTGGGGAAGGATAGGTAAATAATTACTTTATTGGTCCCTGAAATATGAATTAAGTGTTAACTTTAGCAGGCACCGCCAGTCACTTTTCCCATACTCTCATCCCTATTCTCTTGACTAACAGAACTCTAACTCTGTCGGGATGGCTGACTAAGGCATATATGTAATCTAGTCTAATTTGATGGAGGGGCAAGCATGTGACCCCATGTTTCAGGAAATGATACATAAAGAGAAATCTTCAGGCTTATGACAGAGTGGGGGGAGGGAGAGAGACACAGACGGACCAACAGAGACAGAGAGACAGAGATAGACAGAGATTTTGGCTCCTCCCTACTTTCTCCCTGCCTCAAACACTGTCTTACCAAGATATAATGCGTCCCTGGTAGCCAGTTTGTACCCATGAAGAAAGATATCACTGGCATGCTAAAGTGGAAATTCAGAAAGACAGAAAAAGTCTGGTGCCCTGTGAGGACTTGATGACTTCGAAAAGCCTCTGAATCAACCCAGGACCAATTCCAGAATTTCTGCCAAACAACAAATAACTCTACGGTTTAAGCCCCAGTTAGCTATGATTGCTGTTACTTATAGACAATGGAGATAGATAGATACATAGGTAGGTAGGTAGGTAGGTAGATAGATAGTAAAACCTTGGTTTGTGAGCATAACTCATCACAGAAATATGCTTGTAATCCAAAGCACTTGTATAGCAAAGCAAATTTCCCCATAATAAATAATGGAAACTCAGATAATTCATTCCACAACCTAAAAATATTCATATAAAAATGATTACAATGCTGTAATACAACACAAAATAATGAAGAAAATACAAAATATAAAAAATAAACAATTTAACCTGCACTTCACTTGAAAACCTTCATAGCTTGTGTAAGGGAAACAGAGAGGAGCGTTATTGTGTAGGGAAACTTTCACTGTCACTCATGGAATCACTGCTGTCTGTTGGCGCAGTGGAATCTTTATCTTTTCTTGCAACTTTAACAAGGAACCTATCCAATGACACTTTTGTCACTTTTTGAGAATTTCACAGAAATTTGACACTACATTGTCGTCAGATTCACACTTGCACTGCAATAGCCTTATTCGGGTGGTACTTTTCTACAAAACTGTGCACTGTTTCCCACATTGTACACATCTCCCTAATCTCATTTGAAATGAGGGATTATTCCACCTTTTTCTCCTCCCCTCTGCAGATGAAATCTCTTCCACAACGTCTTAGTGCTGAGAGATGATCACCCACAAACCCTTTGCGGGGCAGAAAGGGAGGGGAGGAAGATCATTGGCTCACTGTAATCATGTGACATTTGCCATCATGTATTACTCATATTGTAAAACATCACTCATTTATCAAGTTAACATTTATTTGAAATGTTTGATCATCTTGCAAAACACTCACAGAACAAGTTACTTGCAATCCAAGGTTTTACTGCATATCTATAATACTATATATACATGGCCAATATCTACATAACTTGATAGAGAAATATTTCCAGTTATTTTTCTTGGGGGAATTAATAAATATCTTTGGGTAATTTAAATAACTGACTTTTTCCACTTGGCTGGGTTCAAAATCTGCACTGGCTGATATTTTAATATTCCTACCATTTCTACGTAGTGAATACCGTCAGCTTCCTTCAGTCCCCAGCCCAGTGGCTTTTGACATTAATAGGACTCACAATCACCTGTCTCAACAGGTTGCTGAGTTTAAAATATCGACAGCTTATGATTCAGTGGGCCGTAGGGAGAGTCTGAGAATTTGCGCTTCCAGTGCGGTCCCAGGAGATGCTGATCCTGCTGGGCTGGGGATGGCACTTTGGCAACCACTGCCCCGGGTAGTGGGCAGTCACCTAAATCAGCCACCTCTCGTTCATTTTGTCTACACTTACACTCTGGATACTTTCATCTAGATTCTTTTCCCAACTTACCAGGACGTTATGTATTTTAATATTTCCTAACACTATTCAGACTAGTGCACCATGTCTTCTAATTTCCAGGTCTGCTGCTTCCTTGCTTTTATGGGCACCACTTGCCCTGCCTGGAGTGCCCACAAACCTCTTCACATAAAGCCTTTTCAGTTCTGACACAGTGGAATCATCTTTTCTCTCTTGGTCAAATCGCTATTTCTTTCCTTTTAGTTCAGAAGAAATGGAAATTATGAGACCTTGAGAAATAACAGATGAAAAGTTTTCTTCCCTCTACTCCCTGCATGTAGAAGACTGAAGTAATGTCATATACAGCTTCAATCTGCTCTTTTGCTGGCCCTAAAGTGAGCAACTTTAAAGCTGAGATCATCCTGGCCCAATGCTGAATACTTCCTCAGTCTGCAGAGGACACGGAAAGGTTACCCAAACCTGCAGCTGAGCTTCTGGAAGCAAACTGCTAACCTCCCAACAGTGAGCAGCTGCTCGGCCCCACATATTAAAATTTTCTGGGCAGAAATTATGAGCCCACAGAGATATCTAATCACAAATCTCTCATTTCTCTGGTGTGAAGAACATGATTTTTATACAGAGAGGCCACAATCAAGGGCTTTGCAGATTGTACACAGTCTCTTCCTCCCTTCTTGTCAGCGTACTTCCTGTCTCTGGGCAAGAGGCCATACATCCCGGGGTGTCTTGCTCAAAAACAACATGCAGGAGTCACATTCAAACAATGCCAGATTTTTCTTTCACACCCAAAATTACCTCCATGTTTGCAAAATATATGAAGAGCTCTGGGTCTTTGCTGTAGTTTGGATGTGACTTTTTCCTCAAAGATCCGTGGCTTGGGGGCTAAGTCGCCAGGATGGTGAAACCTTCAATAGGTGGAATCACTGGGAGGTGTGTTGGGGAATGTCCTCTCCAGAAAGGGTAGAAATAGTTCTTGTGAAACTCTGACTTAATTCTCCTCAAAGGGTTGTTATAAAAAGAACTAACCTAGTCTTCCACCTTGGTTTCCTGTCTTGCCATGTGATCTCTCCCTCCCGCACAACTCCTACTATGATGCTCTCTGCCATGATGTCATGCACCCAGGGCAGATCTAGCCAGAGTTGGCACCAGGCTTTCAGCCTCCAAAACTGCGCATTAAATAAACCTCTTTTCCTTATAAAATACCCAGCGTTGGGTATCTTGTGATACTGCAGAAAATGGACTAATTCAGTCTTCATGCTTTCTTAAACCTATCAGCAGCATTTGAGAAATATGTTGGTCTTTTCAGGCTTCTATAACAAAATGCCATAAACTGGGTAGCTTTAAAGTTGTAGAAATTTTTTGTCAAAGTCCTGGAGGCCAGGAAGTCCAAGATCAAGGTGCCAACAAATTCAGTAATGGTGAGGACCCACTTCTCAGTTCATAAATAGTGCCTTCACATGACGATTTCACGTAGTGGAATGGCTGAGGTGACTCTCTAGGGCTGCTTTATAAGGTCACTCATCCTTCTCAAGGGCGCCCCTCCTGAAGCCTTCATGGCAGTGATTAGGTTTCAACCTCATCTAGTAATCCTGTCATCTCTCACCCCAAACCTGTACCTCTCACAGAATCTCAACAGAGAGGAGCTTCGTCCTTCCATTTGCTCACACCGAAACCCTTGGAGTCATCCTTGACTTCTCTTTCCATCACATTCAACAGCCACTTCAGGATATCCTGTTGGCTCTACTTCCAAGATGTGTTTACAGGAGCCAGTCTGAACGATGACCATCTTGGCCAACCCTCTACTACCTCTCTTCGGGGTTACTGCAGAACCTCCTAATCTCCCAAGGGCCTGTGCACTGAAGTACATCCCCAGGCCTTTTTATTATTGTTCAAATTATGGGACAGAGATGGAGCAAATAAATATGTCAATGTTTTTAAGAAGCCAGGCAATCAGTGTTGGAGTAGGGTGAAGCAGACATGGAAGGGGGAAAGAAAGGAAGAATACCTGGCTCTGGATCATGGGATTGGAGCTGAAGGTATCACAAAGATCTTACAAAGGAGCCCAACAACTGTGGGATCCTCATAGCAATGGACACATTTAACATCCAGATTTTGGGTTCTAAAACCATTCCCCACTAAAAGAAACCAAGACTTTTTTGAAAAATGATGGATTCTTGGACTGGGACAGGGTAAGTATATAAATCTGGAATATCTTGAGGAACCAGAAAGTAAGAAAATGCTAAAATAAAAAATAACTGATGGTACACACCTAAAGAACACGGACAGTGGCTTGGAGAGATAAACCATATCAAAGCAGATGAAGGTAATGTTACCCAGTAACTAAGCTGATACTGTGTTCCTCCTAATGTGATGTACTGAAAAGGAAAATGCATTTCTTAGGGCATCCTGTATCAGTAAGTTTTCCTGTTGCTAGAACAGAATACCCAATACCCACAACTTAAAGGAGCAGAGGTTTATTTTTGGCTCGTGGTTTTGGCTCGCGGTTTCAGTCCATGGTTGGTTGGCTCCATGGTAGAAACATCATGGTAGAGGGGCACATCGAAGGAAAAGTGCTCGCTTCATGACAGCTGGGAAACAGTGCACATGTAGAGAGTGTCAGAGAGGAAGGGGCCAGAGAGCAGACGAAGTAACCAAGGCAAGACCACCCAGAGATGCCCGAAAATATACTTTACTAATCCCCGAGGTGGCTGCCAAGCTAATCAAAGTGTCAGTCGGGATTAACCATCACATATCCCTGCTCCTCACATGTGAATTGAAAACAGTCATGGAGAAGCAACATACAAGCACAGTTTGAACCACCTTCTTCAGAATAGCTGGCTCACACAATTAAAAAATGTCAGTGTCATGCTGAACAAGGAGAGGCAGAGGAACCGTTCCAAATTACAGGGCACGAAAGAAACAGAAGCACTAAAGGTAGCGTGTGATGCTGGATTTGATGCTTGGTCAGGAAAAAATACTATAAAGGGCATTATTTACAAATCTTGAATAATATCCTTTGGATAACAGTGTTATATCAGTGTTAAGTTTCCTGATTTGAAAAACTGCACCAGGGTCATTTATGGGAATCTGCTAATCCTCGGGTAGTATTTAAGAGGAAAGGGGGGAAACTTCTGCAACTTACTCTCAAATTGTTCAGAAGAAATTGTGTGTGTGTGTGTGTGTGTGTGTAAATTTTCTCTTATGATACCTATAATATATGATGTGATCAAAAATATGATATTTTTAAATAATATCGTAAATTAATTACAGTAAAAGACATATTGCTATTAATCTTCTTCAAAATACTTCCCCTCACTTTGAACACGCTCCACCTAGTGTTCTTGCCACGATGGAGCAGTTCTTGGAGTCCTCTTTTGTGCCTTTGTGCTATCATGGCTGGCTTCCTCGATGCCCTGAATCGACCCAAAACGTTTGCTTTCCCTGGTCACTCTGACTTTCGAAGAGCCAGAATTTGCAAGTGCCGGATTCCATGAATAAGGTTTTTACAAGCCTGCCTTTCCATTGGCTGGCACTCGGCAGCAACATTCACTGTGTTCTTGATCACACCTGGTAAAGACACTCAAGAAAGAGAACGCCCAGAACTGCATCAGAAAGTGGCCAGAATAATGGAATAAGTGTGTTTGAAGCAAGGGGGAGTACTCTGAGAAGGATTAATGGCAATGTGTCTTATACCTTAGCAAATTCAAAAAAAAATTAAACATTCACCGTAAATTTCGATCATACGTGCTACATTACATTATGCTATCAATTCTCATAGGTCAAGCATCCCTGCTTACATCCCCGGAATAAAACCTACTCAGTTGTAGTAAATTAGTCTTTTAATATGCAGCTTCTAATTTCTTTATTGAGGAGTTTTAAATATCGTGCACATTTATAAATTACATTGGTCTGTATTTTTTTTTGAGCATTTGTGTGGAATAGAGAGAAGAAAGAGATTACAACCGCTTCATTTCAGTGTTCAGGGTTTTGCTGGCTTCCTAAAATGAATCTGATAGTCCCCCGTGTCTTCTAACCACTTCCGCCGTTTGAGAATCTTGCATTTTTTTAGACCTTCAAATACTCAACACATGCAACTATCTGTAGTTAGAATACTATATTTTTAGTTCATTTGCCATATATTCCTTGATACTGGTTTTCTGTTTTTGTCCTTGAGTCAGTTTTAGCAATTTAACTTTTCTCTGAAATTGTCTATCACATATGTAAATGTGTGTGTAAAATTATCCTGTAACTTACGTAAGGGACTACTCATGTATTTTTAGGTATAATGTCACAAGCCTCCTCTTTCTCTCTTGGGGTTTTACTCTTCACATGTTTATGTGTGAGGAGCCACCAGCTAGAGAGGAAACGCAATGCTGGCTGCCTCAAACAACACTTGCTGTGCCCAGTTTCTGGCTGGTGTGAAATCTGTGTTTCTAAACCAGGGCAAGTTGCGACTGCATGAAGATCGAACCCTCTTCCTGCTTTCTTCCTCAAGGGGGAGCTCTTTTAGAAAGTAAAGACAGTCACCAATCAAGATTTACAGAAACTGCTACCATTCAGTGAAAGATGCCAACTCCTCAGTCATTTATGATGAAAAATTGCAATAACTGGGCATGATTTATAACCGCATAGGAAAAGAAAAGGGAGAAGAAAGAGGAAGTGAAGGAAGAGGAGAGGAGGCGAGATCTTGGTGACTGTGTGGCTGAGTTTGAACCAGAAATCACAACTGCGCGGTCCACTTCACAGGAGTTAGTGAAACAGCTTTTCTCCAACCTTGTCCAAAATCCACGTGTGCTAAACACTCAGAACTGTCAAATGTCCATTTGCTTAAGTTACTTTTCAGTATACCCTAGTATGTTCGTATGTGCTTTTAACACCTGCCAGTTTAATTATGTTTTATTTTGATTGAAACTTTAAACAGCTTTCTTTTCTTCCTTCCCTCCCTCCATTTCTTCTCTTCCTTCCTTTCATTCCTCCTTTCCTCCTTTCCTCCTTCCTTCCTTCCTTCCTTTCTTTCTTTCTTTCTTTCTTTTTTTCTTTCTTCTGAAAGATTCTACCACTGAGCTAGACCCCCCAACTGCCTGGCACAAGCTTTTTGATCCATAGAATTAATCTATACCACAGATCTGCTCAAATCTGAATGTGGCAGCATTCAGAAAAAAACATTCAAATCTCTTTCTGTTGCTGATACCCCAGACACTATGACATATCTCAGTGCAGTTATAATGTAATGCAAAACTTCTAACTATGACTTCAAACTTGAGCCTGTAATGTTCAACTAAAATTCATGTGAAATAGATTTTCTTTCTTCCTAGATTTTTGTCTCATTTGGTTATAGAAAAATTATCAATTTTTCCTCTCCTACTTGACTCATTTCTTATTAATTTTCATTTTTTAAAATGTTCCCCGTTTCAGTTTTTAAGAGGCCAATAGCATGATACTAACTTTTCAAAAAGAAAATAATAAGAGGACTTTACACTCAATTTTCCATTTGCCTTTGTTTATGGAGCATTCTAGAATGAACTTGTGTCTGCTTATCATGGTGTGGTAAGTGCGTCAGTTGGGACCATGAACTCTTGGCCGTTTTAGCTTTTCAGGTATGTACCATGCATGGAGTGCACCCCTATGCTTCAGGGTCAGACGTTCTTGAGACACATCAAATCAATTTCTTACCTCCTCAGCAACCCAAAGACCTTAATGATAAAGTTCTAACATATCTGGTCCATGCTATACAGCCATTTTAAAATCCCAGTAGAAGTAGAACAGGTTAATTTTTAAACTAAACTGTCTTAGGGATAAGACATTTTTAAATTCTATTTAAAACCTAAGAAGAAATGTGTTTGCCTCATGCATTATAATTATCCCTTTGAAGAGTTTAGTGCCTTTTAAAAATACGTAAACATTCTCTGTGTTTGTACAAGAATTCATAAAGTGCATTAGATTTCATTTCCCTGCAACTCTTTTCTGGATTGGTTTGTAAGGTGGCTGTCACCTGGGGATGGACTGCTCCTTCCTGTTTCCCAGTCTCCATGGTAACCCTTCGCTTTCCATGGCACCCAGAAGATGTTTTACTTTTCTCTACTACACACGATACTACAGGCCCTTTGAAACAGAGCTGGCTTTAAATTATTCAAGCTCTTTATCATTAATGAATGCACCTTGGTGAGCCCTAACAAAGGGCACAGCCACGAACATTACTGTTTTGCATGCAAATGCTGGGCAGTGAGAACAAATCAGCACGACGTGGGAAACCTGGAATTATTCAGCTCTTCATCTCCTTGAGCTTCCAAATCATTTATACAGAGTGTTTGGCTAGAATGTTTCTTCGGGGAAACTAGGACAGGTAAGGACCCGGCAGGGTGTGTCTCCAGCAGTCCTGACTGGGCAGGAGGCGACCTCCTTCCAAACTGGGGACTTGAGGGTAGCCTGCAGAGGCGTTTCTACACCAAGGAGAGGGCTGGCCTGTTTCCCCTCGCTGCAACTTTTCCGAATAGCTCTTTCTGGAATATATTTGGAAACTTTCTGGATTTTGGCAAGTCTCAGATTACCATTGTTACTGCTGTATTTTCATAGAATTAATGTAATAAGGCTTTGTTTTAGTTTCTTTCTATATAAAACGTCATGTACCTGCACAGATGATGTGTGTTTTAATTCATTCCTTAAGGGGGAGGGAATGCTATTTAAATTTAATTACTATGTAACTTTTAAAAACAGTTTCCAACTGCCCATATTAACAAATCGGATATATTTTTCTTGGAACTGCTTAAGGCTTTCTTACAGCATAGCTCATTATTTTTGTTGAAAGAACATAGTTTTTGTTGAAAGAATAACAGTTGTAACTTTAAACTATTAATAAGGTAGCTAACTGATTACTCTTCCTAAAATGAAATATTGACTGAATTTTGTATAGACACATATTGCATACATATGACAGATAGTATTAGAAATTTTATATAGAAAATTATTTAGCATAGTATTACTAGAAACTTAAGCAATTGAGAGCTTCAAGTTTCGTGTTCGAAATTTAAGTAAATTTACATTTCCTTGAAGTGATAATAGAGTCTACTTTAAGAATGTAACTCCTGGAAAGTTCTAAGTATTGATGCTATTCATTTCAGGAGTTGCTCTCAATTTTCTGAAAAGTGCTGTTAGTATGTTCCTGCTTTTCATCCTTTCAAGAGATTTCATGGTTTCCCTGCACATCTTGTGATCACTGTCTCACGGATAAAATGATTCATTCTTGATCTTGTCCCCCCACCCACCCCTCCATTGCAAAACCTGCATAAAATATTGTTCATTTTTAGCTACAACGACCCTCTTGCCATTTGTCATCATAGGACATTCGTGAAATGGACTCTAATAAAGGTGAGTAATAATGTGAAGTTTCTGAACATAGTTTGTAAACAAGACTTTCGGCACAGATAAAGGCAGTAGGCAAATTTCTGGTTAAAAAAGAATCTATTAGGTGATTAAAATGTGTTTCTCTTCTAAACAGAAATCTACAATGTGTTAAAGAGTATTTCCTCCACTATCTCAAAAGCACCAAAAATAATTTAAGAAAAAACTTGATATCAATATGATTACATTTTAAATTGTTATTCAAATAAATTAAAAGTGCCTTATTTTTAGTTATCTTCATAGTTTGGAATTAAGGTGACGTCACTAAAGATATTTGAACGTCGGGGTAAGTTCTCAGTATAACATTGGCCCAAAACTGGGAGAAAGGTTCCACAGCTGTCACTAGAAAAATAGCTGATAAATAGATGGGGAAAAACTGATTCCCCTTAATCGTAACATCTCTGGACGCCAAGGTAAGCCCAGGACTGGCGCATAGCATTTTGTTACTGGATCTATTTGTGACCATTTTCACATGGCTAATCTAGATTGTTAACTTTAGTTGTTTGATATAAAATTCTGTATGATCTCATTATTTATTGAAAATCATTTCTCCATCTCCAAGTCCATCTCTGTTCTCCTGTTTGTATTAGTTCCTTTCTCAACCCACACTGATCCAATCCACGATTCCAAGTTCAGAAGGAAAAAAAGGTAGTCTGCTTCTCTGATAACTTGAATAAAGAGTCTTTGAGCCACCTTTCATTGGCACATTTTGTGCTCAAGATGAAGTGCTCGCTCCCTGGTGGGCTAGACCTGGGCTACGTGCCCCCTCCCTGGAGAAGGAAAATTTGGAATTATATTACCAGTTTCATGAGGTCAGATTAGGGGGAAATAGTTCAGAAGAAAAATGAATGTATGTGTATTAGTTACTTCTGTAGATTTGGTGGTTTGCAAGAGAGCAAATTTAATACAAGACAATTGGAATATAGCTACCCTGATTTTAGATGTGTTGCAAGTGTAAAAAAGATATCAAATTTTAAGACTAATATAAGATACCTTGTTAATAACTTTCATGTTGATTGCATGTTAAATGATATTTTTGACATCCTTATTAAAATTAAGAAAACAAGCCCGCCATGGTGGCACATGCCTGTAATCCCAGCACTCAGGAGGATGCAGGAGGGTCGTCATGAGTTTGGGGCCAGCCTGAGCTACATAGTGAGTTCAAGGCCAGCCTAAACTACACAGCGAGAGCCTGTCTCAAAAAACCAAAATAAATAAATAAATAAATAGAATAAAGGGAGAAGAAAAACAAGACTATCCCGTATCACCACTAGGATACATCACTAATCTGGAAGAAAAAATAAAAATCGGGCAACTGAGACTCCACTGCCCCCTGCACACTGTTGCAAACAAGCCTACAGTCCTTGACGGACTCTGTTGAGAGCACCCTCCTGTAAATCAGTATTCAGAACAGAGCAATGGGTTGAAACTTACTTGCTATTCCTGTTGGGGAATTTTCATCTATGCACACACAGACACACAAGGTAGAAATATGGGAAAGGAAGGCATTCACAGGTTGCCTGGATCCAAGATGATTGCTCCAGAATCAATAAACTCCCTCTACTCTTCTCCACAGGTAGTTTTCAAACCTTAGCTTACATAAAATTTACTTTACTGTTACATGTTGGTGGATCTCCCCTCCAGAGCATGGAACAGCAGACTTGGTGCAGTCTTGTTAGAATCTGTGTTTCCAGCAAGGGCCGCGGTGTCCTGATGCTGTGGCTCGGGGCTCACACTTCAGGGACTGCCGCTTCCTACCAACGGCAGTCAGGAACCACACTTCACACACCGCTGCTTCCCACCAATGACAGTCAGAGCAGACAGTACTAAGTGCCTAAAATTAACTGAACCATTAATGTTAAGACCTTACAAAGCTTTAATGGATGATGTTACAGACAATATGATCAAATGGCACGATCTACTCCGTCGTTTTTAATTTTGCTAGATACAAAGACTGATCATTTCTGCCTTAGACAACAAATAACCCTATTATGAAACAGCCAAAAGAAATGAGACTGTTACGTGTCTCTTAAACAAAATGAAAATCAAATTTGGAGGATGAGTGAAAGAAATTTAAGTTGTAGGTCCTCAAGGAGAGTAAGAAAAACAATTTAGGAAGTATATTACTAGGTGTTCTTATTTAAATCATGCAAATAGCTTATGAGGAATGTGTTATAATCCCTATGGATCCGATGAAGAAACTGCAGATCAAAATCTAAATTACTGTAAAGGAGACGGGAAGGAAGCGTAGAACCAGGCATGGCTGGCTCCTGAGCTTTGCTCTCTGTGCCACACTGTGAAAGGTGCAAGTACACACTCGGTACCTGGTAAAAGATCAGGAATGCTCACCACTGCTGCAGTGATGCCAATCTCAAAGTAAGACATATTAATAATTATTTTATCACAAAAATAATATGTGCCCTTCATGGACAATTTATTTAGGGGGTTGCTGGGGATCGAAATCAGGACCTTGCACTTGCTAGGCCAGCACACTACCACTGAGCTAAATCCCTAGCCTGTAGACAATTTAGATAATAGTTAACAAGTAAAGAAAAAGAACTAAAAGCACCAATAATTTCAGTATTTAGAGTTACACTGTTAACAATCATTAAAAGTTACAATCCACAAGAACAAGGATTTTTATCTGCTATACTTCAAGGACCTTGAATCATACCAGGATCATGTGATAAAAGTTCATTAAATATTTGCATAGCTTTGGGGTCTTTTCATACATGCATGAATATATGTGTGTGCATAAGACTGCAATATACTAACAAAATTGAGTTTCTGTACTATAGTTTTTATGCTATGTTTCACTATTCCATTGCCTTGTATAAAAAGTGAGAAGACTGATGCAAGAGGGCTCCCCACTTTTTGGTGATAGATACAAGAGGGTGTTCTCGGGGTCACTTCCAGCCATAGAAGACTGTAAGTACATTATTACAGTATTTGTTTTTGGGTAGAAAAGAAAGCATTCCATGTCAATTTTGGGCTACGTTATCTCTCAGATTTCCTTCTAGAAAGTGTGTTTTACATAACAAAACAGTCCTTTACCATGATATTTCTTATTTTCTTTACAGATACTCTTAATAGTATTGAAAATTCCATTTATAGAACAGCCTTCAAATTACGATCAGTGCAAGCTCTATGCCAGTGTAAGTACAAACTCTCTTGAAACACTTGAAATACCTGACCTCGATGATGTGTGATGTAAAATTTATACAAAAACCAGAACTTCCTCTCCCCATGCAGATAACTGCTGGGTTCTAGAAGGCTGAGCCTCTGCACTGGGCTCATTTGTAACAGAGAAGGTGACGGGTGTGTGTGTGTGTGTGTGTGTGTGTGTGTGTGTGTGTGTGGAGGATGGCACTGAGTACATTCAATCCCCGTGTGGTTTTCTGGCTGGCAACAGAAATGATTGTGGATGAGGATTTTAACTTTTTTATTTTTTCTACTTGGTTTCTAGAAACTTTTTTTTTTTTTTGCTTTCCTTTTCAGGATACTAATATCAACACAAAATAAAATGACCAAAAAAGTTAGTTAAGAATCTGTAGAATCTGTACTTACAGGGCTAGGAATTTAGCTCAGTGGTTAGAGTGCTTGCCTTGGAAGCACAAGGCCCTGAGTTCAATGCCTGGCACAAAAAAAAGAATCTGTACTTACAGATTTCAGTACAATAATTTAAAATTTAAATTCAAAATTAAATGTTCAAGTTGTACTTCCTATCTATAACTGAACGTGCAAAGGCAGGTTCAAATAAAAGATATATAGGCCATAAATTTTAAAATCATCTAGGGAATTCCCTGAGCAAGGTCTTTTTAGTTGGCTTTCTTTTCTTATCCTGCTACCTAAGCAAAATAAGGTAAAATATAGCAACAATACTTACCCTGTAAAAATTCTCCAAAATGAAATAAATTCGGGCATTCTGTATATCTAAAGTTATTATATGTGTGTTCTTTATTGCATTAAAAATCACTCCATGTGAAATGATTTCTGACATTTATATCAGACTTAAAATAAATAAATATATATATATATACAACTTCTGATTGTAATTTTTTTACATTTTTCCTTCTATCTAATAGGTTATAAAAACAGGTGGTTTTCAAATCGTGCTTCACAAAGTGTACATGGTGTGAGGTAGGGAACAACAAGTCAGCAAGATGGGAAGAAGACACGGAAGCAGGCGGGATACTCAGACACCATATCCTCAGCAAGAACCACTCTGTATTTCTCTATTTCTCATACCATGCTTCTATACCAAGTTCCTCTGAAGAAGTGATTTTAGACTTTACAAAAAGGTTTTTTTTTTAAATCACCACTCTAGACAAATAAACTCACCTATAACTAAATTTTTTTTATTCTGGGAATAAATAAAACACAGAATGTGCTCATTAAAAATCTATTCCCAGTAAAGGCAGGATTTGCAAGTTTGAGCCCAGCCCAGGCTCCTTAGCAACTTAGCTAGACTCTGTTTCAAAATAAAAAATAAAAGGGCTGGGGATTTTGCTCAGTGGTAAGCACAAGGCCTCAAGTTCAATTCCCGGCACCAAAAAAAGAAAAGAAAAGAAAAGAAAAAATGAAAAAAGAAAAAGGCTGGGGATACAGCTTAGGGCAAAGACCCTGGGTTCAATCCCAGAAAAACACACACACACACACGCACGCACACACACACACAAGCATGCATGCACACGTACACAAATACCCCCAATCATGCTATTTTAAAATATCAATTATGCTATTTTACCCCAATAATGCTATTATGAAATAGCAATCATGCTATTTTCATAAGGACTTTCTCCCATTAAAGAAAGTTAAGAGGAAAAGTTCACTAAATCTCCATCATGAATGCCTAAAAATATAGATTGACATAATTGGAGAATGTAAATTTTTAAATTTTTATACTTTTTGTTATCCCTGGCATCAGAAAAAAGTGAATGTAAGTAATACTCTTGAGGAATATTAAGAATGCATAACTTAGTGGTTGAAAACTCTACCTAGAAAAAGCATCCAGACATTTGAAAACAAAACAAAACAAAAATTGCAAACACTGGAATAAAGCGTCACGTAAGCTCCAAGTAGTGCAACCCGGAGACTATCACTGGGGAAATCTGGTGGTGAGATTAATGGACAGCACCATTATCTGGCTTGCTGTAATACAAAATCTCGGCAGAAGACAAAACGCCTGCATTCAGAACTGCAAGCCAAAGCCATAGGGTTTGAGATCAAATAATGATAAAAGAGTTTACAGCTTTGGCCACCTGTGGCCAGGTTTTCTTTAAGCCCCATTTCTAAAACCTTTCTTCTGTTCCTTAGCCTCTCCCTTTAAAAGCAATATCAGAGAACAAATAAAAATTTTATTATGCTTGCTAGCTTCCTTATCTGCGAGGGTGATTTACGAAGTAGAGAGAAGCATGAGGTTTTATCATTTCACAGGCTGAAGCATTTTAAATGCCAGCCTCTCAGATGACACATGGGGTGTTTATTAATTTTATCTATCATTCTCTGGCTGTGAAAAACTATAGAATAGCTCTATTTCATTCTTTTTTCTATTCATTGCCTCATACAATTTTTTAGATGTGGCAATATACATATATATATGAAATAAACCATTATTTTTGTAAACAGCTCTAGTTTTATTAAGTGCCTTCTCTACATCATAATATCGATGGAATCAAGATTTTTTAAAAATGGTATTTTTTAGGCAAGTGTGGGACCTAAAGAGTCTGATAATTCAACAACTACTTTTTTTACGAAGATCACTGGGGATTTTAACCATGGCAATTAACATCCCAAAACGCTATCTTATCAAGGCTGCAGACAGAAATGATGATTTGAACATGAAAGGTGAATTTGTTCCATCCACTTAATGCAGAAGATAAAAGGTTTTTTTTCCCCAACTTATCACCACAGTGTCTTAATCTGATTGGCAGGCTTGTTTCTCATTTCTCACTTCTCTTCCTTTTTAACTTCATTCTGCAAAATGACATCCTAGAGATTATACTGGTAAAAAAAAAGTTTCGATGATGCTCTATTGTCTCGAGGTATAACTTTCCAAAATAAAATTGACCATCAGAATAGTAATGCCTGAATTACATGCAAAAATGATGTGGCCATATAGGGGTCATATATAGTTCCCTTTAAGGCAAATAGTGGACATCGGAAGATATTCTTACTTAAATGCTAGAAGACATTTGCTTTATTTGAAAGCTCAACTCTCCGTCTGCTTCCTGCAGTGGACATGGTCGGCAGCCCCTTGATCCAGGAGGTCCTACTCCGTCCACGTTTCTGGGAGGCCAGCGCAGGCTCCCTTTCTGTGCCACAGCTTTTCCAGGCCCTCCAAGAGCTGTTTCAGAGAGCCAGGGCAGAAACCCCAGGACAGGTGCACCCCAGAGCTTCGGAGCTCACGTTGAGCCTCCTCATGGCCATGTATGACAGGTGAGGATGACAAGTGTCACACAGTGACCTCCAGGGCAATGTTCAATCGCCACTGTTCACTGGCCATTTAGTGCTAGTGTTTGCCTGAGGTTTAGTATATAAGAAGCCGTTTTTATTCATTTGCTTGTTTTGCACAAATTTATTACTCATTTAGGACAAGAACAAAGAAGGACATTTATATCAGTGACATCAGTGTCACTAACATAAATGACCTATAGATAGCAAAAAGGGGGGAAAAAGCCTCCACATTACTTTTCTTGTTAGACAAACTCATTTCGCCTCCAGAGGAGTATGTACATCTTTTGTAAGGACAATTATACATCTATACATATTTAAACTACACTTTGTTTTGACTCCCTAGTAGTACATTCTTTACTTAATTTCCTTACTTATTTCTTTGTAACCCATTATCAGTTATTGTTTTGGTTTGATTTTTAGCTGGCTTGGTTTTACCTATGTAATCTTGATTTGATAGACCTCATCCTTTAGAGTGAACTTTTAAAAAATCAAAAACAACATGAAGTATTTGGAAAGTAGAGAAAAAGAATAAATAAGAACTGTTACTCATAAGCCCGCCTCCCAGAGGAAAGCACTGTTTGAAGCACTGAGCAGATTTCTTATGATGGTTTTCTTTTCTAGTGCATGATTTACTTTTAACTGCATGAATAATGCATAAACACATTGTCAGGTTATTTCTTTCTTGATTTTTGCCTCTTTCGGCATTAAGCTTCTGAGTGTCATTTCAATGCTTGCGTGTGTTTGTAACAACCCTCTTGCCTTTGACAAAACGTTCTGCAAGTCTGTAAACTACACAGCCAGTGAGCAAAGGAAGACCAGGCTCTGAGCTAGAGCCTGCAAACCAGCAGAGGTTCAGTGTGTTTATCCTGTTTTCATCTTTTCTCATTCTGCTCCTTATCTTTGTCGTTTGGTTTCCAGGCAGCTGAGTCTGGGGACTGCCTGTTCCACTGTTCGCTGGCTAGGGCACAGAATAAATCCTCCATCCACAGTCCCCAGGGCAGTGCAGAGTACAGAGAGACATCCAAAAGTATTTGTGAATGAATCGGTAGTGAAACATTTCTGTCCCATGGTCTGGTCTGTCAAATCTACAGATAGGAAAAGAAGCCATGAAAAGCTAGAATTTATAACACTGTGTAAGAAGTGCCCATTAACAGAGGTAGTTTTTATAAACAATTTCCCACAGAGTAACCCTGCACTTCCCTGTCTTGTCTCTGTAATTTGTTCCCATGCAGCTCAGAAAAGGGTTTTCTCAAGCTTCTGCCCGTGGCTGCCGCCCTGATTGCGCTCTCCGGGGACAGTCCTCTGACAAAATACAGAGGTAAGGCGTAGGGGTTCGGTGTGTTCCGAAGTGCGGTGACACCACCCCCACCCCCCCCCAAATCTCCAGCACATTGACTTCTCCACCCGCTTCTGTGTCCCTGCCACAGTGACTCTTGCCCTTTAACACACACTCAGCAGGAAAGGCTTCTTTGACTTAAGAAAAATGGTTGGTTACAATTGAGGCAATTTGGAATAGTTTGAGCTCTCATATATATTATCTGGTTGCCCTTGACACTTGATTGTTTAGGGAGTACGCAGACATAGCTAATCATTGTTCATTAAGGACTAGGATGATCCTCACATTGCTGCTTGCCAACCTCACGATCTTAAATTATCAAGAGGTTGAACTATGAATGAGTTTTTGGTAGTTTTGCAGTGCTCTGGAGTGGGAGACCCTCAAAAGAGTAGGCAAATACCAAGAATGAACTCTGTCAACCCTTCACTTCCTACCCACACTTCATACCCACGCCTCTCAAAGATACGAGTACTCGATTTAAATATGTCTCCCCCTTCTTATGCACCTAGCTCTTTTTCAGCTCTATGCAGAAAATAACAAGGGAGGTTATGATTCCGGAGCACGCATCACTCGAAGGGTTTTGAGAAACTTACTAACAGATCTACAGCAGGTAAATTCTTAGTAGTTAAAGAACGCGGTCTTTACAGTGTTGATTCTACCCTCATATAACTCTCCACGCAATGTTATCCACACTGTAGCCACTGCTGTTATCTGAGCAGACTCCATTAACTAGCATGATCTGCTACAGTTTCATCCTAACTGCTTTCTCTGGTTTAAGCCTTCCATATCTATCTCTTCCTCTGTACTGAGTCAGTGACCTTTTGAAAATGTAAATGTCAGCCTGTATTAGTGAGCTTTCCATTGCTGTAATAAAATAACAGAGATAATTGACTTAAAAAGAGGAAATGTTTATTTTAGCCCATGGTTTTGGAAATTTCTGCTTGTGTTCAGTTGGCCGCATTGTTTTTGGACTGCAGCAAAGTAAAGAATCAGATAAGCAGCACTGGTGTCTCTTTTGCTCATTCCAAAGTGTTTAATTTCCCTTGCACTCTGCATGCCCTTCTAATGCCTGCATATCAAAATCCTTGATGTGCCTGATGTGCACCATGCTCCACACCCAGCTTCTGCAGTTCCACCCGCCTGTACCCCAACCACCCATGCTTTCACTTAACAAGTACTGTCCATCTTTTAAGATCATTCAAATGTCATTCACCGCCTCACTCAGAGCTTAGCTGCTGGTGTATAACTTTGCTACAGAACTCATCCAGTTCTACTGCTGCTTCCCCTCCAGCCTGAAGGCCCTTGTTTCCCGAGGACAAGGATCGTACCTCATTCATGTTTATAGCTATTGCCTTAAACAGTGCCTGACACTAAAAGGCTTTCAACAAATGCTTAGTGAATGCATAAAGCACAGTGCTGAATACCAAAATATTTTCTATCATTTCCTATGCTTTGAGAATGTACATATTTGATAGTGTTTTTATCTTTATCAAATAAGGGAATTTGCCACCTTAAAGTTGGTACATTATTTTCGGTGTTAAGCTGGTGTGAAATGATACATCCAAGCAAGAACCACCACAAACAGATTGAGCAAGTTCCAGACTGTCTTGTGTGTAAGTGGTGGCTGCCCCATTATGCCTTTAAACCTCGTATAAAAGACATCTCTGTTTTTCTTCCAGCCTCAGTAAAATCCTCATACTTCATTTTCTGTACTGTGAAACTACAGTGACTCTATCATTTTTCGCCTAGGCCTGAACCACCTTTTCTCAGCTGGATATAGTCATAAAGTTGGAGTAGGAAAAACCTATCCAAAATTACTTTTGCTTTATTTTTAATATTAGTATTTTATGTTGTGTTTCTTATAATAATTGATATTTAACTTATTCCAAACAAAACTTAAAATGTTCATATTTCTCATATTCTTAAATGGCAGGTAAAAATGGTATGTGTTTATCATGTACAACAGAATATTTTACATATATATGCACCATGGAATAATTAAATCTAGCTAGTAAGCACATTCACTATCCCACCTAGTTAGTCTCTTTTTGTGGTAACAATGTCGAATATCCACTACCATTTTTTTAAAAAAAATACAATATATCTTCATTACCTATAGTCACTATGCTATACAGTAAATCTCTTGAATTTATTCCTTCTGCCTAAGAGTAATTACAATACTTTTGACCAGCAGCCCTGCCATCCTCCTCCCCACAGTTATGCCAGTCTCTGGTAACCATCATTCTGCTTGCAAGTCCCGTGAGAGCCACAGCTTTTATAGATTCTACATATGAGTAAACAGTGTTTGTCTTTCTGTGCCCAGCTTATTCACTTAACATAATGTCTGCTAGGCTCGTCCGTATTGTTACAACTGACAGAATTTCCTTCGTTGCGCCTAAATAATAGTCCACTGTGTATAGGTACCACACTTCCTTTATCCAGTCCTCTAGGGACAGACACTTAGGTTGCTTCCACATCTTGGCTATTGTGAATAACGCTGCAATAAACATGGAGGTGTAGATATCTCTTCAACATATTACTTTCTTTCCTCTGGCTTGGGATTGCAGGATCATATGGTGGTTCTATTTTTAATATTTTCAGAAATGTTCCAACTGTTCCCATAATGGCTGTACTAGTTTATGTTCTTATGAATAGAATACAACTAACTGTTGGACGGACTGTGCTGTAAATATCTATCATGCCCATTTGGTCTAGAATGTGACTTTAGCCCCATGTTCAAGGCGGGGGTAGAGCTCAGTAACAGAACATGTGTCCAGCATACTAGACCCAGAGCTTCACGCTCAGTGCCACAATAAAAAGAATTACGGAGAAAAAGAAATCTGATGTTTCCTGTTGACTTTTTCCTGAATGATCAGACATTGCTGAAAGTCTGGTATGGCAATCCCCTTATATTATTTATTTTAGTTCATCTCTTCAAGTCTGTTAGTATTAGCTTCATATATGTTGGTGGTCTGATGCTGGGTGCCTATATATTTACAATTGTATACCCTCTTAGTGAATTGACACCTGTATCTTATACAATGACCTTCGTTGTCTCTTTCATAGTTTTTGACTACAGTCTTTTCTACCTAGTATAAGTGTAGTTATTCCTTGTTCCTTTTGGTTTCTATTTGCATGGAATTTTTTCTTTAACAGCCCTTCACTTTCAGACAATGTATGTCCTTACAGGTGCAGTAAATCTCTTGCAGATAGCACAGGGTTGAGTCTTGTGTTATCCATTCTGCCATCTGTTTTTTTAGTTGGAGAATTTAATCTATTTACATTCAAGGTGATTATTGATAGATAAGGACTTACTATCACTTTTGTTATTTTGTTCATTCTTTTTGCTTTTGGTAAATTCTTTTTTTTTCTTTTTTTTGTTTTTCTTTTTCTATTCTCTCACTTCTTCCTTTCTGGTTAAGTAATTTTCTCTAATAGGATGTTTTTTATTGTTGTTGTTTTGCTTTTTTGTCTTTTTTTAGTGTGTCTGTTATAGGATTGTGCTTTGTGGTTAATTGGAGACTTATAAAAATATACTTATAATAGGTTATTTTAAAGTGATAGTCATTTAACTTTGATAGAAAAAGTAAATAAATAAAGCCTCTGCACATTAACTCCACTCCCTCTGTTCATATTTTGAATTTTGAGGTCACAAGTTATATCTTTTTACATTTTATATCCCTCAGTAATTCATTGTAGTTATTATTGTTTTGTTAGTCTTGACTTGTAACCTCCTACTAATGGTAAGCGGGATATACAGACCACCATTACAATATTTGATTATTCTGAATTTAACTTTGCTCATATTTTTACCAGTTGGTTTCATACTTTCGAAGGTTTTCATTTTACTCATTAACATCCTTTTCTTCCAGTTTAAAAATTCCTTTATCATTTCACCTATAACAAGTCTGGTGGTAATGAACTCCCTCAGCTTTCATTTGGGGAAATTTTGGGGGCGAGGGGGGATTTTTATCTCTTCATTTCCAAGAGATGGTTTGCTGGGTGCGGTATTTTGGTGTTGATACTTTTTTAACTCTTTCCCTTCAGTACTTTAAGTATAACATCCCGTCCTCTCCTGGCTATAAGGATTCTGCTAAGAAAACTGCCATTTGGTGCGTTAGAATTCTCTTGTATGTTATTTCCTTCTTGTCTTCGACTGCTTTCAGGGCACACTGATTGTCTTTGTTTTTGGTAGTTTAATTAAAATCCAGTTGTCCCTCAGGATCCACACAGAATTAATCTGAATGCTCACTGCAGATGCTAAAATCCATGGGTGCCCTGTTGCTGGGTTATTTGGAGCTCAAGGCCACAGTAGTTGGCCAGCACTAATCCAGACCAACTTGAGGCCATCTTTCAGGGCCTATGGACTCTCACCCACACTGGAATGGGGCTTAAGGCTCAGTTGACAGGTATCAACCCGGAGCTGTGGCCCATGGAGGTCTGCCTGGCACTGGATTTTGCTGTGGTGAGCCTAGTATTGGGATTCTACACAAAGTACTACACTTGCTTTTTTCTCTTTTCCCCAAGGAACTATTAATTCTCTTAGCACTGTTCTGCCTTAGCTTGAGGAAGGAGTAACACAAATAGTATAAAACTTTGCTTCCTACCTTCAATAGGTGTTTTCTTATTGTTACACTATAACCATGTACTATGATCTTTCTCTCATTTCTTTAGTTCTTGAGAAAGCACTTGTGTGCATATATACTTGTTCAAATTGATGATTCTGCAGGGGGAAATTGCTGAAAGTCTTATTCTTCCATCATGTTCCACTCTCCTCCTCCTTCCTGCAAGATGCTCATATTTCTTAAATAACATGGTGATTTTTAGATTTTTTTACAATGCTAAAATATCAGGTATAGATACTTTGATGCTGCTGTGTTAGTCGCAACAGCATGTCTCAGGAAGCCAGATGCTGTTCCCCAATGATCTCAGCACTCCAGCAGGTGGGGAGCCAGGGAGGGCAGGAGCATCTGTCCATCCATCTAGGCAGCTAGACCAGTCAGACTAGAACCTGGTGAAAGGAGATGGGCTGAGGAACATTTCCTTCTTCTCTAGGATTCCTTACGCTGCCCTCCTGATTACCACCAGGATCTCCACACTAGCACTGGTCTTATAGGTCCCCAAAGTATGTCCTTGTTCCAAACTCAACTAAGGTCATTGAGCTCCTGCAGTAACAACTGCTGCAGTACATCCCCACCACCCTACACACATTAGTGTGCTCCTGAGAAAGCTACCAGGAAGATGGCAATTTGCATAAAAAATCGTCATCCCATTGACTTCCACTATGGACACAGAGAAGGATTCCAGTAGAAAATTCCAGACTAGGCTATGTGACTCAAACCCTACCCTAAGAATCCTAATTATCCTTTGAAGTGCCATTCTGTCTGTGTCAGAATGCCATCTAGTCACATTTAATTCTTCCATATAACACCTGCAAGAAATTAGTCAAATGGGCAATTAATCTGTGAAATCTTTGTGCACACACTTAAGAGCAAAAATGTACATTAAAACCCACACCAGGAGCGAATTTTCTTTTCACTACTGCTAGAATGACAGAGCTGGTAAGTGGATCTTGTATCTCCACCTCCCTTATTTTACAAATGAAGTGGAACTCCTTCCCCAGGGCTCAAGGCCAGCAAGGAAGCGTGAATGTTGAATCAGCAATTCGGTCTCAAGAAGTGGTCCAGTTAGGTCATCGACACTGGGAAGCCAAAACATGAATAATGACTTATTTTCTTCAGCCAGAGGCCCAATAACATAGCGTGTAGTCACTTTCATTTGACCGATGACAGGGTTATTATCAGTTTAAAGCATAAACCATCTTGTTGCTATTACGCACATGTTTGTTGACTTCTGTCTGGCTAATTGTCCACAAAGAGGTTCTGAGTGCCACTTCCTGATGAGAAGAGTGTTTATTGGAGTCACTGAACCTGGCGGGGGGCAAGGGGGTCTTTGGGATTACTCCTAGACTTACCTGCTGATAGTCTGTGCTTAGAAGATATCAGATGTGAATTAGGACTCCTGACCAAATGCGAACAAATGGAGGGGACACTGCACATATCTGTGCATGTAGATGATGTCAGAATCAGGCCATCTTGGCAGTCACAAAAGGTCCTTACTCCTTTAGTTAAATTCCTTATGCTTACTGGGTTGAATGATAGACACAACTGAGTAAAACATTAGAATATCTATAAAGCTGGGTTATACAAAGCTTTGTGAAAGTCCCTCAACAAGAGTAAGGAGTTCTGGGATGAGATCCCAACTCTGCAGCTTGAGGGAAATGTCAGATCTTAATCATTCCTTGATTTATTTTTAAAAATATTTAATTAACACAATGAAAACTGTACATATTCAAGATACAATAAGCAATGTAGTGGTGCACACCTGTTATCCCAGCTACTCGGGAAGCTGAGGCAGGAGAATAATCTGAGCCAGGAGTTTGAGGCCAGACTCAAGAATATGGCGAGTCCCTATCTGAAAAAGAAAAAAAAAAGACGTAGCTATGCACAGTGTAATGATCACCACAGTCACATCACTAAACCACATCTACCACTCCCACACTCACTGTTTGTGTGTTTGAGTGGAGGGGTAGCAAGGACGCCTAAGATCTGCTCTCATGTCAAATGTCAAAAAGACACTGTAGTATTACGAACAGTAATCACTGTGCTCCGCATTAGATCCTGTGTTAGCTTTTCATCGCTGTAACAAAATACATGACAAGAACAACTAAAAGAAGGAAAGATTTGTTTTGGCTCATGGTTTCAGGAGCCTCAACCATGGTCGACTTGTACCGAGGCAGAAACGCAATGTGGGCAGATGTGGTGGAGGAAGCCTGCACAGCTCACGGTGGGCATAGAGGGGAGAGAGCACCAGTGCTTTCAAGTTGCCTCCTCGCATTTCGTCCCTCCGGGCCCCCAGCCTAGTAGGTGGCGCCGTCCACATTCAGTGTGGGTCTCCTCCTTCGGCGTGCTGTCCCACGTGCCACTCATCGCCAGAAACACCTCTCAGACAAACCCGGAAGTGTGCTTTGCTAATTTCTTCAGCATCTCTCATTCCAATCAAGTTGACACAATTGGGCCAGTCCACAGTTGAAACATCTGGATCAGTCAGTGCTTCCCAGAGAAACAGATTTAATGCAAGATACATAAATATATAAGAGCTTGCAAGATTGGCTTACCATGGCCACCCGCAAATTCCGGTGTGGAAAACTGTAAAAGAGCCATCTGCATAGTGGAGATCTGAAGGGTCCATTCAAAGGTAGAAGGCCTGGAGCTCCCTGTAGAGTCCCATGTGAGTCCACATCAGGAGGCTGAAGAGCCTGCACTGGAAGCCAGGAGGCGACGTCCAAGGTGAGGGTGAAGACCAGAGCTCCTCCAAAGACACAGAAGCCGCCTTCCCTCTTTGTTTCCCTTGTATCTCATTCGGTCTACAAGCCTATTGGTTGGTGCCACTCACACCAGGGTGGATCTTGTATCTTCAGTAAATCCCTCAAGCCACATCTAGAACTATGCGGATCCAATTTAGTTGGGCATTTCTTACTCAAATTGACACAAATCAGTTAACTATCAAAATCACAGATCCCCAGAATTTACTTATCATATAACTGAAATTTTGTGCCGTTTGACCAACATGCCCATTTCCCCTACTAGCCCCTAGCTCTTTAACTCCCGTTCTACTCTCCTTTTCTATGAATTTAGCTTTTTTTAGATTCCCCATATAAGTAATATGGTGCAGTATTTACCTTTCTGTGTCTAGCTGATTTCACTTAGCATATTGTTTTCCAGGTTTTTCTACATTGTAACAAGTGGAAGGAGTTCCTTCTTCTGCATAGTTTTCCTGCATAGTTTTCCAGTTTATAGATACCACATTTTCTCTATTCATTGGTGTCCATGGACACCTAAGTCATTTCCATATCTCGGCTATTGTGAATAATGCAGCAATGAACATACGGGTGCAGACATCACTTTGACGTGGTGATTTTGTTTCCTGTCACCCCCTCGGTCCTAACAAGGATGAAGATTACCACCTCGAAGGATAACGTTTGTTAAAATGAGATGATGTAAAAACATTGGCAAAGCTTTTCCTTAAAACGACTACAAACTTTAACGCAGTGTTATTGTGATTTGCATTTCACAGGTAAGCAGGGCAAAGGGCAAAGAAAGATTAAAATAGTTTGAGATCACAAGAAATGAAACAGCAGAAGCCTTTATCGCCCCAGTTGCCAGACTTTCTTCTCGAATTTTCTCCCTCTTGTTCATTCAGTGCTTCAACTCAAACATTGCACAAAACCTACAAATTTCTTCTTGCTCGGATCGAGGTAGTTGATCCAGCCTGAGAAACCCGGTACACCGACTCAGGTGGCCACATGTTTCTGGACTTTCTAGCTGCTGACGTGGGGCTTCCTCTTGCAGATCCCGACTGTCGTGGGGGAGAGTCGCACACTGAGCTCCGTGGAAAGTGCTGTCCGCAGCTGTTTCCAAGGGGTGAGTGCCATGGAGACACTATTGAGGTCTGGGGCAGACAGATTCAAGGAGACTGCTGCCCGATTCGAACCAGGCTGTGCACAACAGGCCAGACAACATCACTTAGGAGGTAGATTTGCCTCTAGCTTTTCACGTAATAAACTTCTTCGGCAGAACAGACAGAAATAATGCCAGAAAAGAACGTAAAAATACAAAGTCATGCCTAAAAGTACATTTGAGCCTGCCATTGTTTTTCAGGTGTTGAGCCCAGGAATCAAGGAGGAGAGATTCCTGTCGTGGGTACAGTCCGAGCCCGCCATCCTCCTCTGGCTGCCAACCTGCTACCGATTGTCAGCCACTGAGACGGTCACTCACCCCGTTCGGTGCAGTGTCTGCAGGACCTTTCCGATCATGGGACTGAGGTACAATCACTGCTATTTCATGGGTGTCACTCTCCAAATGGGTCTAGAGTTGGAGCACCGTTTCTCTCCTTTCTGAGGTTCTGCTGCCATTTCTGGAACTCATTTGGCTTTTTTAGCACAATAATTCCCTGCTTGAGGCAACTTGGTTGAAAATAAACTTATCTTTCATGAATTTTCCACTGACTTACATCATGATCAGTGAATACTTTTATTACTCTAAGGAAAAAATTGTCTTTTGTTTAACAACAACAAACAGAACAACAAAACCTTTTAAATTCTTGGGAGCCACCTGTGAGCGACAACAATAATAGTTTATATTTGTTAAGTGTTAAGCAAATCCTGAGCTGAATGGTTCACATGGATCGTTTTATTTAAAATATGCTACGTGCCTTACCGAGGTGGTGCTGTTGGCCTGGAGAGTGGTGAAATGACTCGCTCACAGTTAGCAGGTGGCAGAGGTTGGCAGTCTGAACAGAGTCCTGCTTTGCGAAGGTGATACCCTGCTCCTTCCGGTGTAGACAGCTGAAAGCAAGGTTTGGAACCTGAAGCAACAATCTGCTTTCGTGATAACAACTGGAGCCTCGCTGCCTAGAGACAGAGGCAGGTTAAAAAGCTAAATTTGGGGGTTAGAGACTCAGACCTTTCCGCAGCCTTGAGGGAGACAGTCAAAATTCCATCTTAGAGGAAAGGTGATGTAGTCGCCAGAAACAAAACGGTGAGGAAGTAAAATTACTACGGTTTTTGTTCTAGATTTGGGGGAAAGAGAAGGAAACTAGCAGGTTTGGGCCAAGCATGGCAGCCCCATTCTTCATGGTGAGTGGGCATCGGTCTGGAGGGGAAGCGCATGGATGCTCTGGGACACCTGGGTAGTGAAGAACGAGTTGCAATTGGGGCACTCAAAAAGCGGGGACAGAGGCCCCAGGGCTCGGCTCTTGCTCGCTTTGTTCTACTTCCTTTCCCGTAATTCCTGACCTTAAGTAATTAGACCTTAAAAATATTCCCCACAGATATAAAATAGGTCCGCTGGGCCCACTAAAAACATAGAAATTAAGTTTTAATTTTGCTGAGAAAATAAACTGGGTCTACAGGGAATTTAGAGTGCACAGCAAAATTTCTCTCCTAAAAAACTCTGCAACTAACTGAATATCGAACAATAAAACAAAACAGCAGACAGGGCTGTTGGAAACCAAGCCAACAAGACCATAGAAATCTCCACATACAAGGAAGAATGAGCTCTTCTTATATCAAACAGTAGAGGAACTGAAATATCACTTACCTTATTGTATGCATGTTACAATCATTTAGCCAATAAGCAGTGTAAAAGTTGTGTTTTATATAATTGCTACATGTTCTGTAATAGGCCAGGGACAGAATTAACTTTGCAATTATATAAAACACAACTTTTACATTGAAATATTGTTTCAAAATCATTATGCCTAACATAAATCAGATATTCCTATGTTATAGATGCCACAAGTTGAGTGTCTTAGAGTTTAAGTGACTTGCTTAGGTCACTCAAGAAAACAACAAAGCAAAGTAGAGGATAAGTGCTATACTTACATTTCCTTATCTGGTAATAATGAGCTTAAGCTTCCTCCTGGAAATGCTTCCATGTGAACTATCTTTTTTCCTAGATATCCAAGGCAAAGTAGAACAAGGAGTGGTTGATTAAATGATGCGTGAGGTTTCTTTTAGCTCTGACCTTCTGAGTCTATTAAAAATTGTTTGGATTTATTACAATCCTAACCATAAACTTGTTCTCAGCTCTCAGAAAGCTCAAGCAATAGCTTCGGTTTGGGGGAGATTAATAATGTCATTTCAGAGTGGAAGGATTCACGGATATGAAGGTAAAAGGAAGAGGGCAAAGCCTTGGTCCTCTAAAGAAAGAACAAGAGGTACAAAAACCAGAGATTATCCCTCCAAATCTGTACAGATTTAAGGGTTTCTCCTAAGGATTGTAGCACCCAGGACCCTGCATATAGGAGACATATGGTATTAGGGTAGTGGGAGATTGGGGATGGGGAATCAGACCTATGTACCATACTCTATTGGATAAAACTATATTAATACCTTATAAAGATACTGTCTTAATTGCTCTCTTGTTGCTGGGACAAAATGCCTGACACCTACATGTTAAAGGAGGAAATGTTTACTTCAGTTCACAGTTTGTAGGGGTTCAGTCCATAGCTGGCTGCCTCCAAGGCAGGTGGCATGGCAGAGGGCCATCTCAGAGGAGAAACAGTACATGGCAAGGCAGGCAGGAAGCAGCCAGCAGCAAGGCTTCCTTTCCCTTTACATTCCACCCAGGCTACAAGCCCATTGGTTGGTGCCACCCACACCTAGGGTGGGTCTTCCCATTACCCAGAACTATGCTAAACTGATCAGTAGACTAATCCAGTTGTCACATTCCCCTAATCTAGTATCACACACACATGATATAGCCACCTCCCCAAAACCCCACCTATGAGCACATGAAGTTTTGGAGAGACAACTAGGTATACGCCATAAGAAACACTATCAAAAGATATTTCTTTGATTAAATAAACATATCAAGGTTATTTAATACTCTTATCAACTTTGAAAGAAACCTTACACTCATTGGACAGCTCATACATCCGTAAGTTTTAGGGGACTCATCCTCCATCTATTATTTCTTTGCTCTCCTACTTGATGGTATAAGCTGCCTTTCCATTTTTAATTGGCAGATACCGTTGTCTGAAGTGTCTCAACTTTGACATCTGCCAAGCGTGTTTCTTATCTGGTCTTCACTGCATGTCCCACCAGAAGTCACATCCTGTAATTGAACATTGTGTTCAGGTAACATCTAATGCAACCTGCTAAAGTACACATTCATCAAGTCTTTATAAGCAATAAACATTTTAAAAGCCTTACTTCTGGTAAATCCAGATTCTGTTTCTGTCATCTTTAAGACCAAGGAAGCTTAAGCTTAAATATCTCTCAATAGAAATATGCTTTCTTTGCATTGCAGATTTTAATAAAAAGTTTTTGGGGAAAAGAAAATCTGACCATTGATCCCATACTGTGTACTAGGAAATATCTGTGAAAATTAGAGGGGGAGGCATTGGCAATTTGTATAGATGACAAAGAGCGCTGCTTTCGTAAAAATGATGCAACAAAGCTTCTAGTTGACAGCACATTTTTGGAAAAGTTTTCTTCGTAGTGTATCTTTTCTTGAGCCATAAGTATTTTTTCTTCAGGGAAAAAAAAGATCATAATCTTGGTTTTAACTGACAGAGTAACTAAGGCTTTTCAGCTGCCTTCCAATATTTTTAAGAAAATAGTACCCAATAAGTGAATTTAATTCTTTCCAAGAACAAAGAAAAATAGAACAGCACATTTTAAGCCAAAAGTCTTCTAATTTTTAAGAAAGAACATTGTCTTTCATGACTAATTTCCTGTGAATCAGTTTCTCCATGCGGATGATACCCCTTCAAATACTACAGTAGTGAAGCATGTTGACTGACAGTCTTGGTCGATGATACGCTTTCTCTCTTCTGTATAAGAGACATGAATGGGCCACAAAGGTCAGGTGTCTGGATCTTGCCAAGTAATTTACAGTGGGCCTGGCCTTGCGCCCTCTGCTAACCCAGTCCTTCCGCCCGTCATCTAGTTTCCTGTTTCCGAAAGTCAGGGGCTCGATGATGCTACAGCGACACCGTGTGGCCACTTGCTTGTTACACTGTAAATTTCAAGTGCTGAAGACCTCTTTTTTTTTGGTGCTGGGGATCGAACTCAGGGCCTTGTGCTTGCAAGGCAAGCACTCTAACCACTGAGCCAAATCCCCAGCCCCTGAACACCTCTTGATCAAACATCACATTCCTTCTTTGCTTCTTTTTGGTATTCCAATCTTTTCTTCCTGAAATTGTATTTTTATTATAATTATCAATGCACATTAATTGTACAAATTAACGAGTTTCACTGCGATAGTTCCAGACATGCATATGTTCTGTGTTGCTCATGTCCGCCTACCCGTCTTCTACTATTCTCTCTGCCTCCTTCCCATTCCCTAATAATCCCTCTAGCAGTAGTTCTGATGGTGGTGCATGGGGTGGCATCACATGGTCCATACACCCACTGAAATTATATACAGAATTAAATCTACGAGTATTTTTCTGGAGATAAATCTACAAGTTACCATCCAATTCGCAAAGGAATTCCCAACCCCACACATTAGTACCTACAGACTGCTGTGCTTTCACTGTCACGTCTGGCTTTAGAATTCCAAATTACGGGGTTCCACTGAGGAAGGGAGGTTATTGGGGGAACTGGGGCATTCGATTTGAACACTTAGGCTACGTGGATATTTACGCAGAGAAGGTGAAGAAATTTCAGGAGTAAGGAAATGAGATCATTTTCCCAAAGATATAAAAGTAAAATAATTCCAAAACCTATCTTCACATCTTGTCCGCCAAAGCACAGAAAGAAGATTGTGTTTAAAAGGATCTGATGACTTTTTTAATGTTGGCCATTTAAGCAGATGTCAGCAAAGGAGAATACAAAACTTCTCCTCAGGACACTCAGAGACAACCTGCTCCAGAGGTGCTATCAGACAAAACGAGACCTGAGAAGGCCACGGCTGCCGAACCAGGTGAAACCAGAGGACCCAGCTCACCGAGTACGGGCCGAGTGAGTGTCTACAAGGGACAGCCACGGTGTGGCAGCCCAAGGGATGGGATATTGCATGGCGCGGGGCAGCTGAGGGTTTGGCAGCTGGCTTTCCACTGCTGAAAATCCTAAAGAAGGGCAAGTGGTAGAGGTGAAGGAAGGATGAAGATACCTTTCCCTCTAGAAGTGGCCTTGAACTTAAAAGTACAAGTGAGAGGTAATAATACCTTTTAGTGATGGTTCAAGGAGAGGGATCAGAGGGAGACAGAGATGCTTAGGCCATTTACATAACTTTTCTCTATCCTACTTTTTGATAGTTTGCCTTTGGAAGCCTACTTCAGAGCTGATACTTCATTTTCTTAAAAAAGGAAGAGAAAGACACTAGAGTTCCACTGCTCGTGGATGAGGCCCTCCATATTTTAGTGTTACCAAAGCAGATATTACATTACCAGTGTACTTTTTCATTCTTCTCTTCACCTACATTAACTGGAGAGCACGGCCCATGTTGTTAGTTTCTGAAGTACCGTCTTTACTAGCCTTACCTTCATCCTTATAAGGAAGTGCCTTAATTCGTAAGGAATCTCTTATCACTGAGTACATGGGTTATTTCTAAATTTTTCCAGCCCCATAATTCTATTGTCAACATCCCTCTACATGCATCTTTCTGCATATTTTTATTAGTTTATTAAGACAACTCACTGGCCACTCTACGGTCTGCTTCTAGTGCCACAGGAGGAGTGATCTTTTCCAGTGTGGGTCAGATTGTGGCATTTCTCTACACAGACCTTCTGATGGCTTCTTGTCATCAAAGAAGCCAGTCTTCCCGCTGGCCTTACAGCCCTGTCCCCTGCCAGCCCTGAGCCCGTGTGTCCCTCGCACCCGCCTTGTTCTGCTTCAGCCACACACCTTGCAGGGCTATTCCATAAACGGCCCAGGCAAGCTGCCACCACGGGGCACCGGTACCTCTAGACCACCTCTCTGTGCAGCTTAACCCCAGAGATCTGTGCCCAGATGTCATCTCATCATTAAAGCCTTTGCCTGGTGATCTGGACCACTTCAGGACCCTGTGCCCCACTCTGGTACTCTCAACCATCCTCTCTTACTTTATTTTTCTCAGAATATTTCTTCACTTGCTGGCATTCTATATATTTGATTTGATTTTTTAAATTTTCTGGTTTATTGCTGTGGCCCTTGTTTCCATAGCTCTGTGAGGGAGAAATATTTTATTGTCTGCAGTTGCAGTGCCACAGTCTATAACAATATCTAAATGTGATAAATGTTCAGTACATGTTTGCTGGATGAATGAATAACAAAAGGATATATGCTTGACAGATGGGTGGATAAGGTTAATCACGAGCTCTTTTAGAATGAACTATGAAAGGAATTCAGAATGAAGGCTGGAACACAGTGTTGGGACAAGGTGGGGGAGTCTGACCAGGCCCGCACAGAGAGACACAGAGCATCTCCAGTCAGCTGCATGTGTGACTTCAGGGAAGTCACTTTATCTTTCCAAGACTCATTTTCTTCACCTCTATAATGACCCCTATCTCACAATCTCAGCAGTATCTATAGAAATAAGATAAAGAAAGGGCATGACAAGGACTATGCAAAACTAAAGGTTTTTAAAATTTCAATGTGTTCTATTTTGTCTGCCCCAAGTACAATGGGGTTGTTTCTCCAAAATAATATTATTAATCATTTTCAGTTTAACCTGGGTATGGATGAGTTCGAAATTCTTACTAGATCTTGGGGAAATGAATGCAGAACATTACTATTTCACAATGTGCTAATAGTCAAAAACACATCCTCGCTATCTGCTAAGTAGGTACATTAGCACTGACCATCTTGTAAGAGGTTAGTGCTTATTTCCAAGTGATAATAATGAATTTATTCGGCCATTTAGCAAAGAAAATGCATAGTAAAAAGCTTCCTCCTTTTTGATGTGAATTTACTTACTTTACATATAATTATTCCCATGGAGAAGGGAATACTTTTATTTACAAAAACATAATTGAAAGCTAGATATCAAATATCACCACTGTTATTAAATATTTTGGGAAGTTCTTGCAAATATAATAAAAAAAGAAAATTGAAATACTGAAAAAGAAAAGGCAACCTTGCTTCCATTTGCCACTAATATGATTGTGAATCCCCAAGAAACCTCAAGTAACTCTAGCAAAAACTAAAATTAATAGGCTTCGAGCGAAGGTGGAATAAAAGATAAATATGCACAAATTCATAGCTCTTCACAATCTAGCAATAACCAGCTATGCATTTTATAAAAATCCCATGTGCAATGACTGTAAAAATTACTTTAAAAGAAACTAGAAAAAAAGTTTAACAAAAACAAGATTCATATAAAGAAAATTATATTCATGGAGTACAGAAAATAAGATCTGAACAAAGTGAGAAACATACCAAACATCTAACAAAGAAGACGTTCGCATAGGAATGTGCACACTCCGGAAGTTCCTATAGTTGATCCTCATCACTCACAGATTCAGTATTTACAAATCTGCCTGCTTGGAAAATTTATTTGTAGCCCCAAATCTCTATTCAGGGCGCTGCTGCCATGTTTACAGATGTGCAGAAGGCAAAATGCAGGTGTCAGCTGACATGTGTGTTCCCAGCTGTCGTCCAGCTGGGGTGGGATGCCTTTCTGTTTTAGCTTCCATGTTGCACACAGGGTCCTCTGCACAGTCTGTGTGGGACCGTGCTTTTCACATTTATATGGGTTTTGTGGGTGATTTCACGGGCGCATTCCTAAGAACAAGAAAGCTATGATGTGTGTTAATGAGAAAATGTGTGTTAGATGAGCTTTTGTCAAGCTCATGATCCATTCTGCTTACCGTGGAGTTCAGTGTCAATGAATCAACCGCATATGTTAAATAAACTGCCTGTAAACAAAGACACAAAACAAGGTTATGTATTAATTGACCGACAGCCAGAAGCCACAGAAATTTAACCCTGTATTCCCACCAGGAGCAATTGTTCAGTATTTGTGAAGATAGTGTTCAAGATAACTTTATAGAACATAATTAGTGTAAATAGTGAGAATCAGCTATATCTAAATTAAACATGCTTCCAAGTAAAATCACAATGCTTTTTACATGGAATAATGGAATTTCAAAGATATTCTGAGAGAATAAATGT
This sequence comes from Hystrix cristata, assembly GCA_004026905.1. Lineage (NCBI taxonomy): Eukaryota > Metazoa > Chordata > Mammalia > Rodentia > Hystricidae > Hystrix > Hystrix cristata. The sequence goes on from PVJO010012391.1 coordinate 48,950, forward strand.
ACAAAATGGTCAAACTTATAAAACTGAAGAATAGTGAGCAGGGATATTCTTCAGCAGGTATACAAACTTAGTATAGAAAAAATTATGATCAAACAATATAGTAGAAAAAGAAATGGATATATAGGCCTAAGAATGACAATGTAAAATTTAATAATTGACCCAAGAGCATATGATAAAGGTGCTATTCCAATGCAATAGAAAAGAACTCATAATTCTGAAATTCATCTGAAGGAAAATATTGGTCTTTATTTTGCCCTCTATGTTAAAATAAATTCCAAAATCAATAAAATTTAAATATGAAAATAATTTTTACAATACTAGAAAATACTAGGAAACCTGTGGTGGGAAAAAGCTTTCTTAAGTAAAGCCAAAAAAACAAGAAATTATGAAAGAAGAGGCAGGCAGGTGTGTGTAACAGTAAATTTAAATATTTTACTACAATAAACAGTATCACAAACATAATCCAAAGATGAGCCTTAGACATAGAAAGATATTTTCAGCCAAAAGACAAATTAGGGTGTTCAACAGCTCCCTGCAAGTAGATAAAAACTCAAAAAGAAAATGAAGAAGAGGAGGAAAAAAATACACCAAATATGTAAGTAAGTAATACTGGAAGAAGAATGGCTGGTAAACCCACAAAAAGATGTCCAGCCCCACTAGTAGCTACAAAAATGTAAATTAAAGAAACAATGAGATACTATCACTTTGCTTATTATAATGGCAAAGGAAGAATGAAACGGAGCATCCTTTGTTGATAAGGATGGAAGAAAATACATGAAATTTGGTAGAAATACAAGTGGCTACAGACCTCTCCGAAAATATCAAAAAAGCACTCACTTATTCATTCCATAAAATAAGATTAATTAAAATGTATTATACTATTTAAGTATTCAGTAACGATCTGGGCACTTGGAGTACATCAGTGAACACAGACAAATCTCTCCATTTTCAGGACTCTTTCTTCTTAGTGGAGAGGCTGGACAAAGAAAAAGGAATTTATAAGAGAACGACATAGTACATTAGAAACTGTAATTGTTCAACTGAAAGGAAAAAGAAGAACCAGGAGAAATGAAGACTTGAAGGGAGAGTTGGTGGCAAATATAAAGAAGGTGATCATACAGGGCCTCAGTGCATGGTGACATCTGAAAAAGCCTTGGTGGGGGGAGGAGGTCATAGAGCTATCTGAGAAAAGAGTGCTGTCAGTGGAGGGTGGTCCACGCAAAGCAGGGCGCGCTCGGTGCGTCCGAAGGAACTGAGGGGCCAGGGCGGCTGAGTGCAGTGAGGAAGGAAAGTAATAAGAGAAAGCAGAGAAGCGTAAGGAAGCGGGGCCAGCTGTTAGGGGGGCTGGTAAGTAGCCGATGCAAGGACCTGGGCTTTGCTTTGGGGGAAACTAGCAGGGTTGATAGAGGCTCTAACTTCAGTTTTAAAGCTGTCACTCTCAGCAGTCAGGTAGTGGCCAGACGCGTGGAAGGCCCTGGCTTTGTGTTCCAGCATTTACAGAAAACAAAATAAACTGCAAGTCCAACTGCTCTGTTGAGAATAGACTCAACAGAAGTGAAGTGAAGGGGTAAAGTGTTAGATGTTAGTTTTTAAATGGAATCCATTTACAATGTAGTTTACCTTGGCTTTTTTTTTTATCAGATAGGCAGTCAGTTATGAGATATTTTTCCTGCTGAATTAAAATTCCAACTTTGTTCCATATTAGCTTCTCTTATGTACTTGGATCAATCAATAGAGTTTCTAGCCTCATCCTCAGATTTCTGTGCCTACTCTTGTATTTGTACTAAACGAGATGGTCACGGTTGTCCTGAAGTACAAGGATAAAGCACCATCACCTACAAGCAGAGGCAGTGGGTAGAGAGGTTTTCTGGGGGAAAATCAGGAGTTTGGGCAGGGACACTTGAAGATCGAGGGGGCTCTTAGATATCCACATGGAGAGGCCGAATAGGCTGTTGGCTATTCATGTCTGAAATTTGAGGAAAATGGACACACTTGCAGCTGCACATGCAGGGGCTTTGGTACATCTGTCTCTTAGAATCACAACATATCTGTGAGAGACCATAAGGATCACCATAGAGAAGACAGGGGCGACCACAAATGAGCCCTGTAACATCCCACTTTACAAAGTTGGGGAAAGGAGGGAAAACCACAAGGGAGACCAGAAAGTTTGATGAATGAGGTGGGAAGAAACTCAAGAAAGGGAGGAACCCTGGAAGATGGGTGAAGAAAGTGTTGAGGGAAGAGGGCGTGGTGGTCTACTGTGTCAAACACCACTGCGAGAGCAAGCAAGAATCGGCTTAGGAGAGAAGGTCACGGAGGACTTCCAAAAGAGCATCATAGGACAGCAACAGTAGGAAAAACTAGATTCGTGGCAACCGATGAAAGAATGGGAGCTGAGCAATTGAAGATATCCAATAAGAAAATGCCAGGATATCTTCCCACTGAGGAAGCAAGAAGCCAGTGTAGGTAGTAGGGGGACTAGAGTAGGCAGTGTTTTGTTACGATGCAGAAAACAGTAGCATGTGTACCTAGTGAAATGAATGAATAGGGAGAAAATGTTGATGGTTTGGTGAGGGGAGCGAATGGCTGCTGCCGTGCAGTGGGGAGAGATACAATGCGTGAGGTTTGGCTTTAGAAGACTAGACTCCATGAAGCTGTGGCATAAACACAAGATTTGGCCAGTCGTCGTTCTTAGGACTCTGCCCTGTAGGAATGAAAGCAGTACTAGGAAGTAGATGAAAATGCTTATTGTAGCTTTGATGATCAGGGCAATAGATCTGAAACTACCTCAGGTCCCTCGACAGAAAATGATGAAACACATACAACACCAAATACAACAGAATCTAAGGAATGTGCTGAAAGGAACAAGCTTTAGTTCCTACTTCATATATTAAAGGGCATTCACCATCATTCACCATCAAACACTGTGAGGAAAAAGAAAAAAGCAAACAACAGAATAATGTATAGGGCATGATTCCCTTTCTGTTTCGAAAACAAATTCAGTATGTGTTTAGATATTTGTGAATGTTTATGAGTACAGAACATGCTGTGTGTCATCAAGCTGGGGCCCTGATTTGAGACTTCTCTAGAATTGTGAGAAAATAAATGTCTGTTATTTCAATCATCCGGGCTCTGACCTTTGGGAATAGCAGCCCGAACGCACTAAGATGAAGTAGAGCAAGCTCAAGGTAATAGAATTATCTCGGATGGGGTAGGAACAGTGGTACACTGTAGAGAAAGTGTTCTAAAGAACTTATAGGTTACCCTTTTATCTACCCAGATGCTGTGTCTTAATAACATAATTAAGTGTACCACCGAATAATCCTTTCTTCTCAGGTGCTGTCATCGTGTCCTGTAGAAATTATCACAGTGCGTCAGGAAGAAGTGTATATTCACCAGTTTGTTAGATGTGAACTGTCTGTGAGCAGGGAGTTCTCTGCTTTTTTGTTCTCATTTTTTAATCTCTAGTAACTCAGGGTGGCTAGATGTTTTTAAGTGATTTCGAATAAAGGAGTAAAACTAAACGCAATTGTATAAAATCGAATATGCCTGACCTTAAACCAGTGCGTTCCATGTTTGTTCACATATGATACACTAAACACACACCTATATTTAGAAGCCCTAATATCTGACCTGAACACGATGACCTGGGAGACATTTCTGCCGTCATCCCTGAAGCTCTTTGTACCGGCATGTCTAGATTGTCACGGAGAAGGGAACACGGAATTATCCAATTATTGGATAGCTGTCTATCAGCGGAATAGTCTGAGTGGAAAAGAGCACAGAGAAAAAAGTCGGGCTGCTTGGTTGCTACTCAGGAGTTAGCTGTTGCCTTCGATGCTTGATTTGACGTTTTTGGAGAAGGCTTTCCTCAGGGCCAGGCCTGCAGCTTCCTCTGACTCTCTGCTTTCTAACAGGCTCTCCACTCGCCACGGTAGCTCTAAAATAGCCCCTCCCGGGAGGCCACCAAGACCCGCCGAGGCGGCGGCCACTGAGGCCTCCTGCCGTGCTCGTCAGACATCATCTCAGGTTCAGCCAGTGAGCCGCGGCGGCCCGCAGCACCAGGCGAGTCTAAGAGGGAAGGAATCGTCAGCGACGCACGATTAATCTGGACCGTTTTGTAAGAGTCTAGTCAGGTTTGGTAAATCATTCTCTAGTTTATAGTTTGCAAGCCGTTAATGTGACCGATGGAAAATCTAGAAATGTATTTTTAATTTCTCTCCAATTATGAAGGGCTGCACACCTATTATAGAAAATTTGAAAAATCCAGGAAAGAACAAAGAATAAATTTAAAAATATAAACAGTCCATTATATGTGCACCATCAATATTTTGATATATAAAATATGATTTTTAAAATGCAGTGTTTATCTTTTAAAAATCTATTACAGTGGAAGACACATTGCCATTAATCCCCCTCAAAATACTCCCCTCACATCAAAGATCTAAACATTAAAACAGAAACACTAAATTTACTGGAGAATAGAATAGGAAGAACCCTTGAAGACATACGGGTAGGAAAAAAATTTATGAACAGAACCCAGACTGCACAGGAAACAATACAAAGAATCAGTGCTTGGGACCACATGCTATTTAAAAGCTTTTGCACAGCAAAAGAAATCACCAACAGAGCAGGGCGAAAACCCACAGACTGGGAAAAAATTTTGCTAGCTATCCATCGGACAAAGGTCTAACATCTAGAATATACAAAGAACTCAAAAAAATTAAGCCTCTCAAATTTAAAGACCCAATCCAAAAATGGGCAACTGAAATGAATAAACATTTCTCAGATGAAGAAATAAAAATGGCAAATAAATATATGAAAAAATGTTCGACATCACTAGTCATTCGAGAGATGCAAATCAAAACAACGTTAAGATTCCACCTCACTCCAGAAAGAACCGCGTATATGGAAAAATCAACCAATAACAAATGCTGGCAGGGCTGTGGGGAAAAAGGAACACTCTTCCACTGTTGGTGGGAATGTAGACTGGTCCAGCCACTGTGGAAATCAATATGGAGATTCCTCAAAAAACTACAACTGGAGGTTCCATTTGACCCAGCTATTCCCCTACTGGGGATCTTCCCAGAAGAATTGAAATCGTCATACCACAAGGATGTATGCACCACTATGTTCATAGCAACACAATTTGTAATAGCTAAGTCTTGGAAACAACCTAAATGCCCAATAACCGATGAATGGCTAAAGAAAATGTGGTTTTTCTACACAATGGAGTACTACACAGCCATAAAAAGGGTAAACTACAGTCATTCATATATAAATTGATGTTCTTTGAGAACATACTTTTAAGTGAAATAGATCAGACACTCATGAGTACACATCGAATTGTCTCTCTGATATGAGAAATCATAACTGTAAATAAGGACAAAGAGGTGTAATAGATATTATATAAAAGGAAGATAATATATAAAGGAGAGGAGTACTAGAAAGAAAGAAGGGGAAAAGCAGAAAGGCAACAAAGGAAAGAAAAGGGAAAGGGAAAATATGGAAAATTAAGAATAAACCTGCTCTAATTAGGGAGGGAGGGAGCAGAGGGGAGGGGCAGGGAAGAGGGGGGAGAACCAAGATGTATCATGTACAGGTACAAAATAAATGTGATGAATGTAACCATTATATGTAAAATGTACCAATACATGTTCTTGGTTTAAAATAAAATAAAATAAAAAATACTCCCCTCACATTGAACACACTTGTCCCCTCATTCTTACCACTTCCTGAAGCAGCTCTGGAAGTGTCTTCAGTTGCACCATCCTTACTACCTTGATACCCTAAACTGAATCAAAACGTTGACCTTTCATGACCGTTTTGACTTTGGAGAAGAGGCGGAAGTTGCATGGTGTCAGATCCAGCGAATAAGGTGGATGAGATCCTCTATGATGTTTTTATGTGACAGAAAGTACTGTAAACTTTCTGAATGGATGCAAGAAATCAAAGCCTCCAAGAAAGGATATTCACGAAAGAGGACTTCCAGAACTGCTTCAGAAAGAGGCGAGAATAAGGGGATAAGTGCATTTGAAACAAGGAGGAGTAATCTCAGGGAGGTTAGTGGTGATGTGTCCTTTATGAAAAGACAGTTTTAAATTTTTTATTCAAGCATTCACCATATTTTTATCATACCTTACATATAGCATAGTTTTATTCAAAATATTTTAAATTATACAAAGAAGACATGAATGTGTCTTATAAGAAATTAAAATATATTAGACTAAATCCCTCACAGCCACAAATCCTAACCCAGATCCAGTTCTTAGTTCCCCAGAAGTAATCTGTTGGGACAGCACAAGTGAGAATCATCTGCTAAAATGAAAACTTGCAAGGCTTGTACATATGCACAAGAAAATATGTGCAATTCTATTCACTGTAGCAATGCTTTTAAAATGTCTATAATCTGAAAAATTATGAACAGGCTAATATTGAGAATAACTCAGTAAACTATGGTATCTATTCAATGGATAGATCAAGGTAGATTCACGTACACAACATGATACTCTTCTTGGTTCAGAAAAAATGGAGATGATAATACTGGTATAAAAAATTTACGGATTTTTATATTAATAAGCTCATTGATTTAAAGGTTATGCTGAGCATGTGGAGGCTGAGTACTATTTAAATTAAGAGGCAGATACGAACAGTTCACTCAGAGAGGCCACAAAGGGCACACGCCAACTAGAAAATGTG